>JAJOZX010000046.1:2310000-2514211 GCA_023014485.1 Bathynomus jamesi | reverse complement strand
TTACACTCGCACCACAGGGGGACGTAAACTACACTTGCTCCGTAAATTCTAACATAGAAACTTCTAAATAATATGATTTGAAATTAATATATAATATCGGATGCAAACAATAATTTTGTTAATATCGGCATTATAAATGAGATGTAAATTGTTATATTGTTTGCAAATAATTCTTTCGGTCTTTTTCATTTACTCTAATAATACAAAGTATTATACATATAACTTTAAAAATGTCTATAGTGGATAATATCAGGTGCAAATATACTCTTGAATCAAATTACATATATAACATGTTGAAGTATCAGGTGCAAATATATTCTTAATATTATCGTTATTATGTTATTATCGTATATATAATTATATAGTATTAATGGCATGATATAAACGTCATACCTGTAGGCCTACCGTACATCAGAAACATCGTTCACATACAGTACAAGCTACAATTACATTAATGATCTTTGGTAGACTTTAAGACCACAATTTCTTATTGTCAAGATACATAAAAATGCAAAACTTAAAAGAAATAAGGCATCTCCAAATGTACCTCTGTTTGCAATGCTCGCTAGAGTCGCTAATAATTGTAGCCATTCAGAAATTATACGATCAACACTCAGTGAGTTAGTACAATCTTGAAATATTTTGCTAGATCATCTTCACATCATAACTTTCCATATTATCATAATACTTAAAATATTGCGGGTATATTAAAATGAGAAATAAGAACTGTTGGGCTAATGTAGGGTGCCCAGGAAATCTTGTTCTGGCAACTGTGTCTGACTGTGTGATCCGGAAGGCAAGTATAAACACAGCGTGTCGGCGTTGTGGTGTGGTCGCGTGTGATAGATGAACGTGTTTAATGTTTAATAATTCCATTTTATTAGGTAAGTGAAGTGAGCTCTGTCTTTGTTTATTAATTTTGAGTAGAATCTTGCTTTTCCTTATGGATTTCAAAAAAGAAGATACAGGCTAGTGTGAGGCTACGGTAGGTTACCTTTGGAAGAGCTTTAGGCCTAGGCTAGGCTAGATTGTTGAGGTTTCCCAAAGTATGAGGAGCTTATTCGTAAAAGATTTCGAAGTGAGTATCTGCACCCAGAGGTACAAATACCTCATTCGTTATTTGCATCCGAATATCACACCTCTGGGTGCAAATACCTTCAGCCTAACAATCGTAAGGCCTCGTGAGGCCTCCCCTAAAAAGGCCTCGGCCTCGAGGCCTTTGAAAAATGTATGTCCTCGGCTTCGGCCTCGTGGATTTCTGAAAGCCACGGCCTCGGCCTCGAGGCCTGAGGCCAGGCCTTGTTCCTATGTCTGATACCTACATTGCGTTGTGAAAGAGTCTTGTATCCACTCTTATTCTAACGTGGTCTCGAACATAGTTATCATGAGTTGCCAAATTTACGATAATTTTACGAAACTAAAATTTCTGCATCATTCCGCATGTCAAGATGTAGAACGATTTTATCTGACACGTTTCCATGGTAACAAGTTGTTTGCATCAAATTCAGAGAGTTTGTGGAAAAGTACATTACTGTATACTATTTCCACAGTAACGTATATGTCCTCGAAAACTGTAGAGAGATTGAAATAATTGAAATATGTACGTAAGATTTTGTAGGAGATAATCATTTTTTATTTCCCTTCTTCGCATTTTCGCGGCCTGGTACTTAGTGATCCTAAGCCTGGTGGTTGTGAAGCCTGCCTTTCGACAGTCCCATAAGCAGAAATCACAATGACTGAAGTCGGGTAACAGAGGCCATGTAAGGCCATAGTCGTGAAGGTCCTATTAGACAAAACTCTGGAGCCAAAAGTTTTGTCATGGGAGCTATAGTTTGAACTACAAGGGTACTACAGTTAGGGTTACCTCTTTTCGCAGTAAAAATCAAATCAAATGCAAGTAATACAATTGCAGCAAAGACCGGAGTAAAACAGATAGCCACTCAACAATTAATGATCAACGAAGAAAGATAGAAAGAAGAGGGATAAGCGGGAAGACAAAAGTCAGAAACGGACGGAAAGAAGGAAGAGTGAAAGGCCTTGGATGAGACAAGTCTTTTTTTTGCAGGGGGGGGGAGGAGCGAGCCCTCCAATTCCGTTTTACTCCATGAGTAATATTATTGCCTTGGAGAAGCGGGGAGTGAACACATGCTCCACCACCTTCTTAACTCAGTGATTACCGAGGTTGAACTACTGCGCTTTCATGCTCTCGATTCATTTTCATCTTCAAGCATTTGACCAGTCAACGAGAGCGTTTGGTGTGTTCGTTTGCCCGTGACCACCAGTTTTTCCTCGTCCGGTCATTACAGTTTTATAGAAAGAGCCCAACATTTGTTGTGCGAAAACTTGCGCCGTCCTTCTGAAACTCTGTCACCATTACTGACATAGCTCAACAGAAACAGAACAAACTTTTTGGAGGATGTGAAAGTAAAGAATTTGGTTTGCAATTGTGTCAGTATAAAGATGGGGCCAAAGTAACATTGGAGGCTGTGGTGAGAAATTACACTGCCCCGATTCGTCACGTAATTTTGCAGAGAAGCGCAATGATCATGCGAAGTTTCATAAACGTAAATTAATCCATTCATTTTTAATTACTATTTGGAAGTGCAATATAATTAAAGAACAGCAAAACATAAAATCGATATTTCTATATAGAATTAAAGCAATACATATTTACTTCTACTTACTTCAATACAGTGTCCTTGAGGTAACTCGGAGGGCCACCCTTGGATGTCTTAGGTCTCGAATAAGAGCTTCTAAAGGGTGTCTCCCTTCTCTTGAGACGTAAAGACTCGTAAGGGTCGAGTGGCACTTGAACGGGTGGAGTCAGTTCAGTTCCTTCGCTTAAGAGAAATTCCTGGAAGGAAAAACAAAAAGAATGGATCTTTTCCGAGATAGTACAGCTTCCGGTGTGTACACGAGACGAATGAAGGCGCAATGTTGACCAACGTGGAGCAATAGTGCGTGCTATCCGTGTGGCCATGCTGGGGCTCACGTCAGATACATCTCTCAAACTAATTATTACATAAGGTAAGACATTTTTGTTTTTGCACTGTGAAAGAAAAGTAACTTATTTCAGAGAATCCTTTGCGGGTGAAAATAAACCTCAGACTCTAATAATACACTTCCAGATGTATAAAATACTTAAATCATATTCATTATTCTTACTTCTTTACTTTCTATACTATAAACGTTATTTTTTCTTAAATTTAAAGGGGGTCGAATTTGTACCATTTGAAATACACACGTTCATAACTTTACCTTACAAAAAATTCCGGCGTTAAAGGGTTAAACTTTGTTTTATGGCAGACTTTAATCTTCAAAGCTAAATTCATTCCAGTTTGGAATGGTAAGAAAACCAGTGCTGTGTTGCTGGGGAAGTTCCCCTCCCCACTTTTTTTTGGCACCCTGGGGTTGGCACTGGGAGGGGTCTTGCAACAATGGGGAGGGGGTTGACACTTGCACTCACTGAAACATTGCACTGCACTCTAACCTTTTGCGCCCATTCTACTGTGGCGGAAAGTACCTACAATTTTATATGGGTTCCGAACCACAAAGTCTTAATTTTACTACCTTAAACTATACCCAATCTATCAACATACTCGTCTAATCTATTTCTAAACATGTTTATAGACGTGCTAGTAATTACTTCTACCGGAAAACTATTCCAGCTATTTACTCTTCTATGCGTAAAAAGTTTTTGGTAACTGCTGTCTGAAACCTTCTACTTGTCAACTTACACTCGTTATTTCTAGTTCTATTATATTGAGATATTTCGAAAAAGCTATCTCTATTTACGTTATCGAACCCATTCATAATTTCGAAGCCCTGGATTAGATCACTCCTTAGCCTCCTAGTCTCGAGTGTAGTCAATTTTAACTCCTTAAGCCTATCCTCGTACGACTCCGACTAAAGCGACGGAATCATCTTAGTTGCTCTTCTTTGAACTCTTTCGATTTTGTCTATATCCTTTCGCATATGCGGATTCCAAAATTGGATCGCGTACTCCAAATGGGGTCTAACTAATGATTTATAAAGAGGAACAATAATATCGTGCGATTTGTACTCAAATTTCCGAGCTATAAAACCTAGCACTTTGTTCGCTTTATTGACTGCTGCTGTACTTTGTTTCGCCACTTTTAAATCACCAGTGACTATAACTCCTAAATCTTTTTTCTGCTCTACGCTTGCTAACTCCTTCCCTGACATACTATACGCAAAATTACCGTTACGCGAACCTATATGTAAAATGTTGCACTTATCGATGTTAAATCTCATTTGCCATGTGACTGAACAATCAACGATTTTATTCAGATCTCCCTGGATTTTACCTCTATCTTCGTCATTAATCGCCCTACCACCCAACTTCCCCTGAGGAACGCCGCTCGCTACATTAGCCCAACACGACTCCTCTCCACCAACGACACACTCTGTTTCCTACCTCGCAACCACTCTTCTATCCAATTTATTACTACACCTCTGACTCCATGAGCCTTATTTTTTTCAATGAGTCTTTTTTACGGGATGGTGTCAAACGCTTCTTGAAAATCTAAATACACTATATCAACCGCCCGATGACTATCGTAAACTTCAACCACACTGAAAAAATTCTAAAAGATTAGTTAAGTAAGATTTGTTTCGCTTAAAACGTATTTCTAATCAAGTTATGCAATTCTAAGTGTTCGACTATACGATCCCTAATTATTGATTTCAGTAGCTTACCTACAACAGACGTTAAACTGATTGGCCTATAATTTCCCGCCGCACCTTTATCGCCTTTCTCAAGATAGGTGTTACATTTGCTAACTTGAAATTATCTGGTACGTACCCCTCAGAAATAAACGCATTAAAAGTTTATGTTAGCGGCACAACAATGCTATCTTTTAATTCTTTTAGTTGTATGGATATATGGAATCCGGCCCCGGTGATTTACGCATTTTCATTTTATCAGTACAGCGCATTACCTCCTTTCACTAACCACAATATTGTTCAAGTATTACCATTATCAAAAGGTATTATGTCTATGACCTAGGGATATTCGTTACATCTTCTATTGTAAAAACTGACGTAAAAAATTTATTTAGCAGGGTAACCATTTGCTTGTTTTCAGAAACTAGCTCTCGTCAAAATTTTTCAACGGCCCCAAGACACTCTTTACTGAATTACTATTGTTGATGTATTGAAAGAATCGCTTGGGTTTTCTTTGCCGTCACGAGCTATGAAGATTGCAAAATAACGCTTGGACTTTTTTATTACACTTTTCGCTTCACGCCTTAGAGATATGTAGTTGTTTCGTAACCACAAATTGTCTTTATCGCACTTATGTAGCCTAAAAGCCCTATCTTTACTCTTTATAATATCTCCTACTCCAGAAATAAACCACAAGGGCTTGTTGTTTACTTTCGCACGTTTAATCGTGTACACGTACATATTCCTCATTTATAATCCTAAATACTGTTTCAAGCGATTCCCACATTATTTTTGCGTTGGAGATCCCCATTACTTTTTCCCAATTGACGTGTGACAATTCATTTCTAAATTTACAAAAGTCTGCGTGCTGGAAGTTAGGAATTTTAGTCGAGTTAGCTGGTTTCGAGTGACTTAATGAGAGGACAAACTCTACCATATTTTGATCGCTATTGCTTAACGATTCTATTACTTGAAGATCTATGATTAGCCTATCATCTTTAGTTATTACTAAATCTAAAATACTGTCCAACCTCGTAGGTTCCCCAACCTTTTGAATAAGAAAGCTATCCTCGAGAAAATTAACTAAACGATTACCTTCTGCGTCTCCCTGCATTGTATCGTAATTCACGTTGGTGCAATTAAAGTCACCCATAACTAAGGCCTGCTCACTACCTATTATTCTCTTAAGTTCACGATATAACGCTTCGTCCGTATCAGCTGTTTCATTAGGGGACTTATATATAACCTTATAATATATAACTTATATATAGCTTTTTAGAAATATCAAAATATAATAGGACTAGAAACAACGGGTGTAAGTTGACAAGTAGAAGGTTTCAGACAGCAGTTGCCAAAAACTTTTTACGCATAGAATAGTAAATAGCTGGAATAGTTTGCCGGTAGAAGTAATTACTAGCACGCCTATAAGCATGTTTAAAAATCGATTAGACGCATATGTTGATAGATTGGGTATAGTTTAAGGTACCAAAATTAACGTTTTTGTCGTTCGGAACCCACGTAAAATTGTAGATCTCTTCCGCCACCACGGAGGACATGCGTAAGTAGTATAGCCGCAAAAGGGTAGAGTGCAAGAATGTTGCAAGTGATTACGTAATGTTGCAAATGGGGGTGTTGCAAAAGGGGGTGGGGGTGTTGCAAAAAAAATAAAAAAAAGAAGAAAAAAAGAAAAAAAAAAGAAAAAAAAGAGTACTGGCCTTTGTTACCAACCTAGGTTGCAAGGGGCATGCAACTTGGGGGCGGAGTTCTCCCCCAAGCTATTCCCCCCAAAGGGCCAGAAAGGAGGAGAGAAAGGAGGAGAGGTGTTCACCTGGCAGGAGCCAAGTGCATATTAAGACTTCAGCCGAGTAGGCGTTGTTTTATAGGCTCCTAATCAGCCAGTTGGCTGAATCAGCCAGTTGGCTGAGCCAAGGGGGATGGGTACACCTGAAGGAGAGAGAGAGAGACACCTGAAGGAGAGAGAGAGACACCTGAAGAGAGATAATAGAGAGAGAGAGTAGTGGCCTTTGATTGCAAGGCATGCAACTTGGAGGCGGAGTTCTCCCCCAAGTTATTTTCGTTTACCTAACCTAAGAGGCCTCTAAGGGGTTTTCCCAAAGGGAGCCGAGCTGGAATGACTCCGTCAGTCGTCTCTCGGCCTTTTATAGACCTCTATTCTGGTTGAGTTGCCAGATAGCGCCATGTATTCAGTTGCTGAGTTGCCACATCACGCCATGTATTCAGGTGCTGTGTTGCCAGATCGCACCATGTATGCAGTTGCTGAGTTGCCACATCACGCCATGTATTCAGGTGCTGTGTTGCCAGATCGCACCATGTATGCAGTTGCTGAGTTGCCAGATCACGCCATGTATTCAGTTGCTGAGTTGCCAGAACGCACCATGTATTCCAGATAGCAAAAACCATATATTAATCATCCATTGTGTAACACAATAGAATCCAATTAAATTCTGTTTATTAAATAAATAATTTTTACACACTTAATTTTTATTATAAATATTTGAACAACGAAACAATATGAAAATTTACGAAACAATTCATTTAAAAGTTGAAATTATCCAAAATACAATCCGCTATAACGGGGTCGGACGACATGAGAGATCTTCCTTCCAGACCGCTCTTGATATATATATATATATAATATATATAATAATAAACGAATAAACAACTCGTACACACACACACACACACACACACACACACACGTAGAACACCTGATGGTTGAGAGACCTTCCCCCCAATCCCTGATAAGTCTCCCTTCACTCCAAATGAAGAGAAATTTATGAAACACACGCTTGTCTGTGCACAAAGCATATAAAACACCATAATATATTTATATAGTTAATCAATCGAGCCCCATATATATATATATATATATATATATATATACTCGTACATACCCCAGCTGTGTTTGTATATGAACAACTCGTGCACACACACACACACACACACACACACACACATACACGCACACGATGAAAAGGAGACTGTATCAATTCGAATCGTCCCTAGAGACCTTTTTCGGGCCGAGGGATTATCCTTCTACAAGCTATTCGAGCAGAAACCACCACTTACTTCAAATATTAATATTTTCATTATTATTTCTACAATGAAAATATTTACGCGTAATTTGTATGGTATCATATTCTTAGCTAACTTCTCTGTTATTGAAAGAAATACACACTTATATTAAATAACAATCCGCGAAAGAAATAAGGTAGGCATACCTGAATTTACTAATAACTATATATATATATATACATATATATATATATATATATATATATATATATAGAAAGAGAGCGAGAGTTTTGTTCAAATAAAGGAATCCAAATAATATTTCCATTTACTCAGTTTTCCAATGAGTTATTAGTAATATAACAGAATTAACAAAGTTACCCAATAAATAAATCGTTAGACTGAAAATTATCATATTCACAAATCTACACACACACACACACACACACACACACACCTCTGTATATATTACGAAAATCAGGAAAAATGCCAAACGTGTATTAATTTAAATGATCCTAAACGTATATTATAAGAAATTAATTACTATTTTCACCTTTTAAGAGAGTCATTTATTATAAGAATTTAATTACTCAATATAAGAAATTAAACGCGCGCGTAATATATATAACTCAAAACACACGTGCCTGCGTTGAAACCTTTGAAAGGTGTGGGCGTTCACAGAGGAATTTTTGCTGGAACTTCCTCTCTCTCTCTCTCGTATCCCTTCACTCCAAATCTTAGCTTTCACACAAGCACACACACACACACACACCTGTATATATATATCATGAAAATCAGGAAAATAACAAACGTGTATTAATTTAAATGAAACTAACATACGAGCCTCATTCCCCAACCCGGCTAATATATATATATATATATATATATATTATATATATATAATATATAAACGACAAAACTCGTGCACACACACACACACACTTCCCGGAAACCAATGCATTTTTTCATCTCTCCGTGGAGCAGAAAAAATATTACGCGCTTTTCATCTTAAAGTGAATTAAAGCAATTTTATGAAAAAGAATATGAATTTCAGAACTAAGTTAACATTTATACAAGGCTAGAAGCTTTATCAACTCCTAATTTATTTCTCAATGATAACCTATATTTTTAATATAATTAATTAATTTTCTTTTTATCATAACTCAGCCGAGCAACGATGTTAAGCAACGTTGGAATCCAAAGGATACTTCCCTTACACTTTCCTCACCAGCGAGACTTTAAACTACGTAGGCCCACCACCCCCCAAACATTATTTTGACTGTATGGATGAACGTGAAGACTTTGATCGATACTACGACAGTTTTAATGAAAGTAACCCTTATAATATAGCTGATGAATGTGAACGTTATTGCGTGAATGATGTGCGCGTGCTTAGAGTATGTTCCATGCCTTTAGAAGAATGTACATAACCCGTTTCAAATGCGATCCACTGCAAGTCGCAACCACCATCGCATCATTATGTTTTACGGTGTTCAAGAATAACTTCATGCCTAAAGACACCTTAGCCATTATTCACCGAAACAACCCCGCAGTTACGGACACAAGGCTATTTACTAATAAAATAAATGTATATCTTGATAAATTTAATGTTAATGAAGTCGCCTTGGCAATTTCCAGTTCCGAGAAAAAGACTCTCAAAGCCATTTCTCTCTTTGTGCATATATATTATTAAAAATGTTAATTGTTCTAAGACTATTTATAAAAGAAAATGGGATTTTGGCACAACTTGCATAATTATGTATTCTACAACTTGCTTATTGTAATTTTAAATATGTTATGAACGTTATACGCGTCACTATTAAATGTCATTTATATATTTTTTTTTTTACTTTCGATTTGATTTTGGATTATGTGTTTCAGCTTTGTAATTTTAATTTTTATTATTGAACAGTTTTAATTTTGTACTTTAGATCTAGCTATCCACGTTTATATATTTTTGTCATTTATACATTTTTATCAGGCATTGAAATGCGATAGTCCCCCGAAACAGCGGATGCTGCCAAATATAATAACTTTTCTGCGCTACGTCATCGTCTTTATCCTAAATATAAAGTTTAATACAGTTCTTAGTACCTCTGTCGTTCAATTATTAATCTTATATGTTATAATGTTTCAGAACAATCATATGATCCCTTTCCAGATAAAAGCCTAGTCCAAACGTATTTGGTTTTAGAATTTATAAATCTTAAAAAGATGTAGGAAAACAAGAAACACAAAGGAGAAAATGAATTCCTAACTGACGCATTTACATGCACAAATATACGTAATAATAATAATAATAATATCGCTAACAATAGACATATATCTGCTCTTATTTAGCTATTTGTTATTTGTAGTTAAACAGCAGTGAACATTCCTCAAACAGTAGGCTGTAGACCTGACATACTATGCACGAGAATTTTGTCAAATTTCCAGATTCCAGACAGTTCATAATACAGCTCAGTCCAGACCTCATTTTTTATGGTGACTGTCACTGGGACACATTTTCCAGATTGCTAGGAACAAATGAATAAAATGCCATGACTACAATCTTGTAGCTCACCAACCTTTTTCCTGAGCTTTAATTCTGAAAATATTTTTTTCATCAATACTATATATTTGGTCCTTAGTTATAAAGAACACATCATTTGATGTTTAAAGACTCCCAAGTTCCAGGAAAATTGAGATGGTCATTTCACTCAAAAATCTGACAAGATAATTGATCACACAGTTTCCAAATTAGTTGGCAAATTTATGAAAAAAGTGTGTGGAAACCATTCATGTGCAAAAGTCTTAGTTTGATAAAATATGGTAAATGTGGTACACAGTAGCTCTTTAGTTAATTTCAAGAAAAATTTAGACACTTTCATGAGTGAAAGAGATAGTTTGTAGATTGTATATCGTGTATATCCTTAGTTTCAGTTTTGTAGGCTCTTTTGGTGGAAGTAAATAGTTGTATATTAATTAGCTAGTTTGAGATTGACATTTTACAAAATTTTATTATTATTAAAATGTAGCTGATGACTTGGATTACCTCAATAGGCCCAAGTGCCTTCATGTTTTCCAAATGAAATGTAATGTAACGTAATAACTTAGCTAAGAATACGGTATACACTATTCACATTCAGCAAACTATCTCTTTCATTCATGGAAGTGTCTAAATTTTTCTTAAAATTAACTAATGAGCTACTGTTTACCACATCATATGGCAAGTCATTCCAAAAATCTACTACTCTATGAGTAAAGAAGTATTTTTGTAGATCAAGTCAACAAGTCTGTTTTCTAATTTTCTTATTATGCCCACAAGTTATCCCATCAGTATCTAGTGAGAAAAAGTTATGTACATCTAAAGTGTCCAAACCTGAAAACATTTTAAACATCTGTATCATATCTCTCTTCATGTCTCTCAAAACTAAACATGCCTAGTTCCTTTAATCTTTTCCAGTATCCCTAACTACTGTCATCAAATGAATTAGCCACAGCCTACTAAGGGCCTATTTCTTTTTACAACATTGAATTGTAATTTTACTTCCATTTTATTACTTGGTAAGTTAATTCACAAATGTTAAATTATCTAAATAAGTTTTACTCATAAAAAAAGACATATACCTAGATTATTACTACATTTGCAGTACAAAACCTTAAATTTAAGTAGCGTATTACTTCCCTTAATACAAGTGTACAGTACTTAGCTATATACAATAATGAATTCCTGAGTTTTTAAGCATGTATTATTGGCTATAAGTTCATATTCTTTTTTAATATGTGTTGTTTTATGTAAATTCGTATGTAAACTTATATACAGCTAATAACTCTTATGTTTAGACACTGACTCAGGAATTTATTATTGTACTCAGGCTTTAAGTCTGATTGTCTTCAACACTCCATGGCCTCACAGCCATAAATTGACAATTTATTATTCAGCTTGATACAGGCCTGTAGTTACTTAGGCTTTTTTTAAATACTCCTCAATTTTAGATAAACAAGGCCTGTATCAAGCTGAATAATAAATTGTCAATTTATGGCTGTGAGGCCATGGAGTGTTGAAGACAATCAGACTTAAAGCCTGAGTACAATAATAAATTCCTGAGTCAGTGTCTAAACATAAGAGTTATTAGCTGTATATAAGTTTACATACGAATTTACATAAAACAACACATATTAAAAAAGAATATGAACTTATAACCAATAATACACATGCTTAAAAACTCAGGAATTCATTATTGTATATAGCTAAGTACTGTACACTTGTATTAAGGGAAGTAATACGCTACTTAAATTTAAGGTTTTGTACTGCAAATGTAGTAATAATCTAGGTATATTCTTTTTTATGAGTAAAACTTATTTAGATAATTTAACATTTGTGAATTAACTTACCAAGTAATAAAATGGAAGTAAAATTACAATTCAATGTTGTAAAAAGAAATAGGCCCTTAGTAGGCTGTGGCTAATTCATTTGATGACAGTAGTTAGGGATACTGGAAAAGATTAAAGGAACTAGGCATGTTTAGTTTTGAGAGACATGAAGAGAGATATGATACAGATGTTTAAATTTAATGTTTTCAGGTTTGGACACTTTAGATGTACATAACTTTTCTCACTAGATACTGATGGGATAACTTGTGGGCATAATAAGAAAATTAGAAAACAGACTTGTTGACTTGATCTACAAAAATACTTCTTACTCATAGAGTAGTAGATTTTTGGAATGACTTGCCATATGATGTGGTAAACAGTAGCTCATTAGTTAATTTTAAGAAAAATTTAGACACTTCCATGAATGAAAGAGATAGTTTGCTGAATGTGAATAGTGTATACCGTATTCTTAGCTAAGTTATTACGTTACATTACATTTCATTTGGAAAACATGAAGGCACTTGGGCCTATTGAGGTAATCCAAGTCATCAGCTACATTTTAATAATAATAAAATTTTGTAAAATGTCAATCTCAAACTAGCTAATTAATATACAACTATTTATTCCACCAAAAGAGCCTACAAAACTGAAACTAAGGCTATACACGATATACAATCTACAAACTATCTCTTTCACTCATGAAAGTGTCTAAATTTTTCTTGAAATTAACTAAAGAACTACTGTGTACCACATTTACCATATTTTATCAAACTAAGACTTTTGCACATGAATGGTTTCCACACACTTTTTTCATAAATTTGCCAACTAATTTGGAAACTGTGTGATCAATTGCTCTCTTTCGTAGACGTACTCCCCCCAAGCAATTTATGGATGCCTATCTTACCTGTCGTTATCGACGACAAGCTCATGTTTCCCCTGTGCGTGAAGTGCGCGGAAGAGGATAACGGCGAATGTAACCATATACCCCACCAGCGTAAGATCAGAGGCGTATATACAAGTCCTGAGCTGGCCCTAGCCGTACGCCATGGTTATAGAATACTGAAGATACATGAGGTGTGGAGGTTTCAGAAGCTACCCAACCTTTTCACACCATATATAAACGCCTTTTTGAAGGATAAGGTTGAGCATCAGGGTATCCGCGAGGAGTTGATACCGAAGATGAAAAGTCTGCCTATATTCAACGTTACCGCGACCGCGAAGGTATACAACTTGATCGTGTCCAAATTGTAAAGAATCCTGGCAAGCGCTTTAGTGCAAAGTGTCTAAACAGTCTATGGGGAAAATTTGCGCAGAATACCGGCAGAGGGAGCATTCATTTGGCACAAAGTTATAGCGATGTCTGGGATTATGCCAATGCCCCGATAAAGAGGTCATGGAGATCGTGAATGTAGGTAATACTTACGTAATAAAGTACAACAACACTGAATTTGCCACAGATACCTCAAGGGTTACAAACATACCTGTGGCCAGCTTCACAACAGCCTACGCCCGTATAAAACTTTGGGGTCTATTGCATTCTCTTGGGCGGAGAGTATTGTATGCCGATACAGATAGCGTGATATTCACAGAGAGGGAGGGTGAATACATGCCCGCTATTGGGGAGTTCCTCGGCGAGCTCACTGATGAGATCAAGGATGAGTATGGGGACAACGCATACGCCGACTCTTTTGTCTCAACAGGACCTAAGACTTATGGGGTAGGGTCAGGGTGGGGGAGGAAATGAAATATATCGTGAAGGCAAAGGGTATTACGCTCAACCATGCGAATCGGCAGGTTGTTAACTTTGAATCGTTGAAGGATCTAGTATGTTTGGACGATGATGAACAACACCCCAACTAATTGTAGGCACCCACAATTTTCGGGCGCAGAAGCTGGGGGCGTGAAGGAACTTAGGGGTACGAAGGTGTGCCGTAACACCTATAGGAAACGTTACCAGTTACCTGGTACCTATGATACCGTACCCTTTGGATACCAATGATGCTTCTATTGTTAACTCACACGTATTTGTCTTGTATATTCGTATCTATTGATTTATTACACGTATTTGTAAATATATATATAACTTGAATATCTCGTTTATTAAATCGTATTTGTAAAGTATCTATTGATTTATTACACGTATTGTAAATATATATATAACTTGAATATCTCGTTTATTAAATCGTATTTGTAAATAT
Organism: Bathynomus jamesi; assembly: GCA_023014485.1. Lineage (NCBI taxonomy): Eukaryota > Metazoa > Arthropoda > Malacostraca > Isopoda > Cirolanidae > Bathynomus > Bathynomus jamesi. The sequence goes on along the minus strand of JAJOZX010000046.1, from coordinate 2,499,938 downwards.
ATATAACTTGAATATCTCGTTTATTAAATAAATCATGTTTCAATTAGCGTTTCACTTTCTCCTTTGTGTGTGTGTGTGTGTGCACAGGTGAAAGTTCTAAGCTCCGCCCACTGTAAGACCGTGAGTCATGCTACTATCTGGGAGTCCCTGCGTGGTCAGTCGACTGCAGTAAGCCCGAGAGATCAGACGTGTATTCAGATCAGACGTGTATTCAAATGGCTACCTTTAATATTGCTTGCACAACGTTTATGAAATGGTATTCACAAAGTGTCAGGATGTGGTGGATACCGAAAAACTTCCTATTCCCCCTCCTATGCCTCTTTTAAAAACACATTGGATTGTGCGAAGTTCCAAGATGTACAAATACTCTACGGATGTTCTGGTGAGACGTTGAAGGCTTTCGTTGCACAGACGATGTGCTGAAGTATGCTGCAGCTAAACTTTATAAAGTCTCACATACACCGTGAAGTAAAGAAACAACGCGTGCAGAAAGAAGCAGAGTATGGATAATGAGCACTTGTGGATGGGTTGTGACAAGCGGTATTACGTCTGCTACACATGTCGAATAATCAATACCCTACGACTGAAAATGTGAATCTCGTGATCATGGACAATCTTAAGTATTTTTACCATTATATTAACGTATATCATGATGAGGTTCGTAGTGAGGTTGTGGCTAGTGCCATGCGTGAGTTTTTAACAGACTTTAGAGACGAGTATCGTTTGATGGGCAGAAAGGAAAAATATGAGCATATGTTCCTCTCAAATAGTGCGCCGGAGTGTGAAGATGTTTAGTAAAACATAAATGTGCATAGTTCTTATCCAAACTGTCTGGTGCGTAGGCTGGTAGTGATGAAATTAATTCCGGAAAAACAAATATGTGCAACAATTCGACTCGCGGGTCATACGAACAAACCCATTCACGTATCATCGAGTCAGCCGCCCATCGAACCGTTCCTGCCTACCTGCGTGCCTCACACGGCTCATAGTTATCTCAGAGCTTGAACCGAGTGGACGTGCGCTCCTCGAATACGATGGAATTTCCTTTGAGCAGCATTCTCAACGCCTCGTACGATGTGTCCGTGACGAAATCGTTGCGCGTGTTCAGGCGTAATTCCGGTACCATTAGCTATGTACTGGAAACGGAATGTAGACCGACAAACAAACGGGTTTATTTAAGTGTCGAGGAGATGAATAGAATCTTCGTGATAGTTGAGAAGTGGAGTGAAGATCGTTATAAAATACCTGCTAACGTAGGTACAAGAAGAGAGCAGATTAGTGACGCACCCTCATACGCCGTTGTATGTACGTTGTGTATAAATAACGATCGGCCGTGCATTGATATACGGCTGATGTGGAAGAATGCTTCTGATAATAACGCTCTTATTCCTACGCGAAACCGTTTCATCCTCGACAGAATGTTTGAAATCGTCGGATTCCGTAAGCTGAAACCTATATTAGACGCGCGTGTTACGGATATGCTTTATTTTGATACAGTACTTGAATACGCATACACAGCTCTGCTCGATGGGTTTACCGAGTGTAGGGCTGGTGAAAATTGTCTAGAACTGGACGTTTATTTAAAAAGTTTAGACTCTTTGAAATACCATGAACTTTGGTACAAAGCAATTGATCGGTACAAGGCTGAGCTCACCTACACCGTTCACCCTGAAGAACTATTTCTTTATATAACGCGCAGTTGTCGTAACGATTTAGAAGATTATTTCAATTGCCGTTATGTTGAGTGAGTTCACGATTGAAAAGCTCGAGTCGGTAGAAATAAACCCTCGATTGGAAAAGCGTGTTTATAAACTTGTGTTTAATAATGTAGCTAACGATGAACTCTTTGTGCGTGCTTTTGATTGTATTCTAGACGTATTTAAAGATGACTTACCAACCGGTTGTAAAGTGGGGACAAAAATAGTACTGAACGATATGAAAGCCCTTCATATCGAATACAGGTTTCCCTATACTTTAAGCGGTGAAATATTATTAAGCCGCATATGCTGCGTAATGCAGAGCAATAATGATGTAATTGCAAACTCGATTAAGACCGAGTTTAGTATTTTGAAAAAAAGTGAAATGTATTTATATATTTTGCGTGATATTTCTCCTGTACTGATTATACGCATATTTCTATTATTATTCAAATGTATTTAAATATTTTGCGTGATATTTCTCCTGTACTGTTATGTACATATTTCTATTATTATTGAAATGTATTTATATATTTTGCGTGATATTTCTCCTGTACTGTTATGTACATATTTCTATTATTATTGAAATGTATTTATATATTTTGCGTGATATTTCTCCTGTACTGTTATGTACATATTTCTATTATTATTGAAATGTATTTATATATTTTGCGTGATATTTCCCTGTACTGTTATGATTATATGCATATTCCTCAATTGAAATGTATATTTATTTTCTATATATTTATAATAAACAGAATGATGCAATGTTGTTTTACTTAATTATATCATGTTACGCCTTCTAAACCTACTACCGGTATTATTTTAAGAAATATAATAATGTATACAATGTTATCGCTAAAAAGTGGTATCTGGCAACTCAAGCCATTTACAGCCAACTGGCTGATTAGGAGTCTATAATAATGTATACAATGGTATTGCTAAAAAGTGGTATCTGGCAACTCAAGCCATTTACAGCCAACTGGCTGATTAGGAGTCTATAATAATGTATACAATGGTATCTGGCAACTCAGTCTTCGATTAGAATTAAATGAATACATGGCGCTATCTGGCAACTCAAGCCATTTACAGCCAACTGGCTGATTAGGATCCTATAAAACAACGCCTACTCGGCTGAAGTCTTAATATGCACTTGGCTCCTGCCAGGTGAACACCTCTCCTCCTTTCTCTCCTTTCTCTCCTTTCTCTTCTTTCTCTTGGGGGATAACGCCGCCTGCCTCCAAGTTTTCCTTGTTGCACCTGCAGCATCCCCCCTTTGGGGTAATTTTTTCTTTTTTTCTTTTTTTTTTTTGCAACACCCCACCCCCCTTTGCAACATTACATAATCACTTGCAACATTCCTGCACTCTACCCTTTTGCGGCTATACTACTTGCGTAATACACAACTACAACCACAGTTAGGTAGACCAGCCATGAGTGGATCCTAGGGTCTTTGTTGGTCTGAAACATTATAACATTATACAGTGTATGTATCACACAACTCAGAATGGTCCCTGTGTGGAATATATATATATATATATATTATATTATATATATATATATATGGGCTACGTCGTGGTCGATGTCGTAACACCGCTTCCCGGAGATCAGCGAAGTTAAGAGACATTGGGTCTGGGTAGTAATTGGATGGGAGACCGTCCTCCGCGCCCAAATTATGTAGCGACCCGTGGTTCGGATCCCACGTAAAGCTGTAGGTCCCCTCCGTCATATGACCTTAGATGTTGCGAAGGAGGTTAAACGACCCCAATAAAAAAAAAAAATATATATATATATAGGGTGTCCCAAAAAAAACTATATACTCTTTATAGCATCATATATTTTATAATTTAAAAAAAAACAATATATTGTTATGGCAATTGCCAATGAAAGGTAAATTAGTAATCTAAGTGATCAAAATGTTATAGCGAGTTGTTTGCATATAAAATTTAATTAACTACGCCAAGTGCTCAAAATGTTCTCCGGCGGCATGAATGCACTTTTGAATGCGTCGACTAACTGATTCGCAGACATGGACTAATGTGGATGCTGTGATGGTCCCGCACTTTTCCCTAACTGCATCCTTAAGGTGTTCGAGTGTTGCAGGTCTTGTACCATAAACTGCATCCTTCAGGTAGCCCCACAAGTAAAAATCAAGTGGAGTCAAGTCCGGTGAACATGGAGGATACTCAACGCTTCCTCTTCGTCCTATCCAACGGTTAGGCAACGTTTCATCGAGGTACCTTCTGACATCACAATGATAATGAGGGGGGGGCTCCATCTTGTTGAAAGTAAAAGTCGTCGTTTCCAAACAACTTCCGAACTGCAGGTATAATTTCTGTCCGCAGCATGTTGAGATATGCGACACCGGTAACTGTCCCATTAAAGAAAAATGGTCCAACCAAACCCCCTGGATGATAAACCACACCATGCTGTTAATCCTGGTAAATTAACATGTTTATCCACATAAACGTGTGGATTATCAAGTGACCAGTACCTGCAGTTGTGTCGATTTACTGTGCCATTCAGCTTGAAGGTAGCTTCATCAGACCACACGATTTTGTTGTATTGAAAGTGCATTCATGCCGCCGGAGAACATTTTGAGCACTTGGCGTAGTTAATTAAATTTTATATGCAAACAACTCGCTATAACATTTTGATCACTTAGATTACTAATTTACCTTTCATTGGCAATTGCTATAACAATATATTGTTTGGTTTTTTAAAATTATAAAATATATGATGCTATAAGGAGTATATAGTTTTTTTTGGGACACCCTTATATATATATATATATATATGGGTCTACGGATCACCAATTTGATGTGGCCACGAAAGTAGGCTTACTATAATTTATGAATTAAATTGAAATGAATAATTAGGGGTCACCAGCCTGGGCCTACAGCCCGAACAAACAATATATAAAAAGGAGAGAGAAATTACTTTGTTGTTTTGTTTAATTAGCAAAGTAAATGAATTATTTGTTCACAGTGATTAACAATTCTATAACGGTATTTATAGTATATTACAAATGACTGATTATTGGCAATACGAAATGGTTACACAGTATAATCGTTAATTAAGTACAATGATGATAAACACTAATTTAGGTAGGCTAATGAGATATGCAGCAGTGAACGCACAATAAGTAATTAAGCCAATAATAACTGAGATAATGAAAGTACGGTATGGTACAGTAAATGGATTAGGCAAGTAAAATGAAATACATAGATGAGCAAATAAGCAAGCGGATATAAATACAGTAAGATAATTGAATACGGTAAAATAATTGTACAGGCCTACCGCAGTCGTAATGAAAGAGTTAGTTTGCTGGTTGTTTGCGCTTACACTATGCAGGCTACGCGGGAATTGCTTAACACGAAGGCAAGGGTAGGCTTGTGGCTTGTAGCCTACTAGAAGTTTTACGGACCTGGGCTTCGAAGGATTGCTTCTGCAGGCGGACTGGCCTTACCGGCGAGCGGATGAGGGTTGAGGGCCGGCCGGTAGAGACTTGTTGAAAAGGGGGGCAACGGAAACTCCTGCAGCAGTGATGTTGCTTCTTGCAGGATGAAATTGTAGAAGGCCTTACTTGATGACAGACTTCGTGTATGCTCGACCAGAGCCTTGAAGGAACAGTGGGCCACTCTCCGGCCTTCGCCGGAGAGAGGGTGGCATGACGAGTGATGTTACTGACGAAGTCGCTGAGAGAGACGTAACGACAAAAACGAGAAGAAGGCAAGTGAGAGTGATTTTAGAAAGAACCTGCGTTTTATAGGCCTTGGTGACGTCCTTTAGTCATTTCGGGAAATACCACAAAGTCTGTGTTTCATCCGTGGGCCTGTTTCATGCCCAGATGTATAGCTTTTATTTTGAATCCGTGATGTTTGAGAACGGCGAGGAAAGGAATTTCCGGTCGCTCTCTCCATTTATATATATAGTATATATATATATATAATATATATATATATATATATAATATATTATATATATATATATTCCTCTATTGAAAACACTGATCATACCCAAGTTGGAATACTGCTCGGTTCTAACATCCCCATATAAAAAAGAAGACATTAGTCAGTTAGAAGGGGTTCAGAGAAGCTTAACAGCCAAGATCAATGGGTGCAAAGAACTAAATTACTGGGAAAGGTTACGCGAATTAAACCTATATTCACTGGAAAGGAGGAGAGATAGATACACCATTATTTACACTTGGAAAATAATGGCGAAACTAGCTCCAAATCTTACTCTGAACCCTATATCCCCCAAACAAGAGTGAAAAGTAGAAAAAGAAGACTGTGTCGTGTTCCCAAACTAAAGGCTAGACAGGGAACATCCCTAACCCTGAAAGAAAATAGTTTTGTTGTGAGAGGACCAAAACTGTTTAATAAGCTGCCCAGCGCACTAAGGAACACGAGTGGTGTTGCGGTGGACATCTTCAAAAGAAGATTAGACACCTGGCTCAGAACAATCCCTGATGAGCCGGCCGTACCTGGCTATGTGAGGTGGAGAATTCAAGAAACCAACTCCCTACTTCACCAAGCGAACTCGAGAGGAGTGGCGACAAGCTTGACCTTCGTGAAATGAGGAATCATCTCACGGAACATTTGAAAGGTTAAAATGTTGAAAGGTATATATATATATATAATATATATATATATATATGTATATATATATATATATATTATTCATCTATTCGTCCAAATACTGTGCGAAGTTATTATTTTGAAACTGAAGGTTATAACGAAAGTTTATTTAGGACAGACTGTGTTTCACACTTTTAATTTAAGAAACCGACTTTATATCTGGAAGGTATGTATATATTTAAGACCTTGTAATCATCTCGGAAAATTATTTGTTCTGATACTTGTGAAAAAAATCTTTTATCAAATTTTTTGTCTACTTAACATGGGTGTCTATTTACTTTTGTCAATCCATTGTGTCGGTTATAAATAGATATAGAGTGTAACAGATTTGTGGATAGTAGTCTATTATGACTTGATCCTCTGGATCCAGAGATTCTATCTTTAGTTTTAAATTGATAATTAATTAGTTTTAAATTTATAATTATTTAGTTTTGTAAAAATTGGTTGTTGCCAATGTAGAGGCAGTTTTTACATAGTGGAGCCACCTCGATGGGCCGTGGCCCCTAGTGTGCCCACTATAAAAATTTCTTATGTTCTTTGTGGTTCGGAACCCACGTAAAATTGTAGGTCCCCTCTGCCACCACGGAGACATGCACAATACACAATTACGAGCACAGTTAGGTAGACCAGCCATGAGTGGATCCTAGTGTCTTTGTTGGTCTGAAACATTATAACATTATTATAACATTATATATATATATTATATATATATATATGTGTGTGTGTGTGTGTCAAAAGTCGCGCACCATAGGCTTTTTTCAGGCTCTCGAGGTTTACGAGTCGAAATGGTTTATAAGTGATGTTTAATTACTATAGTGATTCGATAATGTTCGACTAATAAAATTAATAGTATGTACAATTAATCAAAAAGCTGTTTTAAAATAATTAAATTTAATGAAGCTATGTATATTAGCCAAGGGTGCGCGACTTCTAAGACACCCTTGGCTAATATAGCTTCATTCAATTTAATTATTTTAAGATAGCTTTTTTATTAATTGAACATACTATTAATTTTATTATTCGAACACATATTGTAATGAAACCACTTATAAACCATTTCGACTCGTAAACCTCGTAAGTCTGAATAAAGCCTATGGTGCGCGACTTTTGAGACACCCTGTATATATATATATATATATATATATATATATATATATATATATATATATGATGCAAACCCACAAGGAAAAAAACTAAATTCATTTCATTTCACGTGTTTAATTGTGAAATTCATCCCGTATATATATATATATATATATATATATATATACCTTTGCCAACTTCTTTGAAAACCTTCTCTCTTCTCTCTTTCTATAAAAAATGTAATTATTAAATTTATAATTGTAAGTTATCCTTTATTCGATTATGTCTAATGTTTGTACGTTAAAAATCGTTTAGAGTATGGCACTTACGTACAAACAGTATATGGTTATATCCATGTTTTTTTATGGGAATGGTGTAAAGAGGATGTTCAGTGTAACGCAGATGTCACATGCTTACCCAAAAATACAATGTTACAGCCGCTTTACTTAACAGCGTGAGGAGAGGTAATCATAATGAAACGCACTTTGGGTTGAATACCTACAGTGAGGCTGGTTGTTGTTCCCGGAACAGGTTTCGACGGGCTGTATCAAGTCTGTGAGCAACCTGCATTCTTTTTGCTTGTTTCATTTTATATATATATATATATATATATATATATATATATATATATATAATTTTATTATATTTATTGAGAGATGAAACGTTTTTATTTCTACTGGCGGCTAAAGTCCGCAATCATATTCATGTGACATCGTGCTGCTAGTAAGCGCTAAAGTCCATAATTATGTTATTGATGTGACATCCTGCTGCTGTTGGTCCCTAAAGTATGTAGTATGGTTGGTTGTAGGTCTGAAGTGGGGTGTTTCTGGGAGGGATAGGCTTTATTCGTTTATATTTGAAGTTTGGCACACCCTCTAGTCCCCCTACCCTACTTTCCTGGCCATAGCACCTATTTTTCCTCAATGTTGCGACGTTGCAAACGTTGCAAAATGAAGCAATTTAGCGGTGCAATGTTGGATGCAGAGGTGCGACGTTGGGTGCAATGTTGATGCAGTGTTGCATTGTTACACGTGATTGCATTGCACTCTGGCTCAATACGCCCATACTGCTCAACTTTACATTCTATGTTAAAATTACTCTTAATAATTGTAATACCGGTACTTATTTTTATCATACAGAATTTTCATTCATTGTTAACAGACCAGAGAAAAGCAAACATGTGTGATGGTTTCATTTTCATATTAATTTGTTTACGTATTTTACGCACACACACACACACACACACACACACACACACACACACATATATATTTATATATATAATTGTAGAGAAAGGGGTGTTCTCAGGGTACCGGCATTTAAGGATAAAAAGGATGATCGACACCCACGTAAACATCATGAAAATTTAATATCAGACGTTTCGGAAGTTAAACTCCCATCATCAGTGACTGAAAACAATAAAAAGCCACTGATGATGAGCGTTTCACTTCCGAAACGTCTGATATTAAATCTTCATAATGTTGACGTTAGTGCTGATAATTCTCTTTATCCTTATATACTGTTTATAATCAAAGTACTGACGTTTTCTTCATTAAAGATTCTAAAATTTTGTAATTATGATTTAATACAAATAAAAATAAAAATTGAAGTCACTTAATTTTTATATGTAGTATATATTTTTAATCCATATTCCCTCGATCCTTCCCCTTTTCATCCCCTCTTTATAACCATCCCCATATTAAAACCTTTCCAACCATTTCCGAAATCTTGCTTCAATAAAAGGGCGAATCTAACTGCTTCTAATTGAACTTCAGTTAACTTTATACGTTTTTGGAGATTCAAATTTTCTTTCAGAAGATCAGAAGAATGAGGGACTTCCATCCAGACTTCAAAGCTTTATTGGGACAATTTAAGACTGCCTCGTTCCGCTGCTTGTGAGATGATGTGGAAAAAAGAGCTTCATTTAATAGCTTCTATGAATAAGAAATCGCGCGAGAAAATGGATCCTTTTAGCCTATTTCGTCGTCTTATTGGCGTTATTTTGTACCAAAGTTTTGTTATATATATAGAGGAATTTGTATGTAGGAAATCTTTATATAAAGTATATATATGTATATATATATATATATATATATATATATATATATATAGAAAAGAAAAATCAATCCAAACTGAAACATACTTAATCCGGCAAACGTTTGGCAATACTTTTGTCGTGTTCAGGGCTAAAAAGTATAATGAAAACTAAGTAAAATGAGGGACACAGAGGAGGATTCGTCCCAGTGTCGTTTGGGCCAAGTTCCAAGCAAAGCTTTACTATTGCGCCATCCGAGAGACCAAATAATATTTGCTTTCAAGTACAGCTTTGAACTTACCTTGTTTTTATCATATTTTTCAGAAAAGCACTTTAGTTATCCTTCAGTATATATGTGATAAGGAACTACAACCATAGGTTGATGGTAATACTGAGACTCCCAATGTGGCTGGATAATAAATAACCCAGGAGTTAACGAGATGGGAACATTAGTCTGGCCTGAACGCTGTGCCATATGCTGACCCTCCTCACTGATTTGTATTACCGTTATTGTGGCTAGTGTGACCAGGTCGTAAAGATTTGAAATTGCTAGTGGTCGATCAAAATTTGCTAGATTTGGGGAAAAATTGCTCGATTCAAGAATCAAATTTGCAAGAAAATTGCCAGATATTTATTGATTCATACCAAGTAAAACAACGCAAATGGACAGAATCAATCAGTAGACTTCCATTTTAGAAGTTATTGTACTTGTTGTTATTGAATTTTCTATACATTCCAGGCATGGGGCTCGAAAGAGGTGCAATCCTGATGATCAGCTTTCAAACCTTCCTGCGCGGAAATTTGCTTGAGAATAGATCTGGTGTTGAATCAGTTTTTCTCAGTTGCTTTTAGGCGATGGATCTGTGAAAAAATCCGTCCACAATCAGCATTGGATACTGGAACGACGAGGATAGTTTGGATGCAATAACTGCTGGCGGAATACTTCGGTTTGACCATCACGCTCTGCCAGAATTCGAGGAAATCATGCCCTTGTGGAGATCTTCGTCGTAAGGCAAGGCCCTCCACTGATTGTCTAAGTCTTGCTCGTGTTCCTGCACCAGGATTCCCGGGAAGTGACTCATTATCTCTTATACGAAGGAAATGACAATCCCCGACAGTCATATATATACACGCATACACAGACACCTACATATATACACAAACATGCATGACCATGAAATAGCCAACCTGGCAACCAAGTTGCACATCAAAATGACGAGCGTCAACCCAGATTTCTAAAAATGATTGGATAAAACGAGAGTTATTCATTGAAATGTAGGTTGAAGTGAGGGAAAATCACAACTTACAATTAACCTGCGCATGCGCACACACACCTTGAAAGATTTGAAAGAGGGTGACGCGAGCCGCTGGCTCCGAGAAAGTCAGGAAAGCTACTAAAAGGTCGAAAAATTGCAAAAATTTGCTACATTTTGGGCAATTGCTAGATTATTTGCTAGATTGTCATTTTGCCTAATAAAAATGCTACATCTAGCAATTTATTTGCTAAAATAGTCAGACTGATTGTGCTCTCCGGAACAAAAAATGTAGAATATAGTTGTATAATTAATGGGTACTATGTGCAACAGCAAATAATAATAATAATAATAATAACAATAATAATAAAAAATGAATAATATTCATGGTAATAAGAATACTACTACTACTACTAATAATAATAATAATAGTAAACAAAACGTAAACATTTACAAAATTACTGTTTCATATAATTATTTTGCACAGTTTTAAATAAAATGATCAATTGCATATATAAATGATGCTTAATGAATTTTTTTTAGGGTAAATTATAAAATCAAAAGTACTTAATGAAATTAGCATATTTTAGATAGTTAATTATAAAATAAAGGCAGTAGTCAACTTATACATCAGAAAGCGCAAATAAAATACTTTTTTTAGTGATTTACGAAACACATTTAGCGATAATGTTTGCCTGATATTTATGAGAATTGCATTCCATACATCTGCTCCTTTGAAAACGAGTGCATTTACTGCAGTTTTCATTGTATAGTTTGGTTTGTGATTAAAATCTCTGAGGATTCTAGTGTTATAATGGTGATCTATTGGATAGCATGTGATTGCTCTTTAAATGAGTGATGTATGTTGATTTTTATTGATAACTTTGAACATACTGAGAGCAACACAGAATTTGTATGTCATTTAGTTTTAAAATATTTCTCTCTTTAAACATCGGGGAAGTGTGACTGTCTGTTATCATTATTTAAGAGCGTTCGCAGACATTTTTTATGAATGGCCTAAAAGATTTTATATACTTTTTGAGGTATCCTATGTTGCAATGCACTATACAGTAATTGTGGGTGGATGAATAAATAATACAGAGTAAGGAGTGAGTTTTGAAGAAGAGTCATTTTTAGTTTAAATAATATGAATAGAAATCTTGGTCTTTTAGATATGTTGCACATGACTTTTGAAATTTAGTTTGTCTAAATTAATGCCAACTATTTTAACTTCATTCAGCAACATTCCCAATTTTATTTGATGGTTTGTATTTATATGTTTTGTCGTAATAATCGCATCAGATGGCTTTGTCAGGTTCAGGAAAAGTTTATTCGTTCACATTCATTTATAAACATACTCTAATTGCCTGTTCGCTTCATTTATCAGACGGTCTAAATTACGATGGTTAGAAGTAAGTCTTGTATCATCTGTGGTTGATAGATGAAAATCATTGACATGAATTAGAAATAGTAATGGCTCAAGAATACATCTTTGTGAGACATTGCAACATTGCATGCAACAGTGCAACATGATGCGAGCGTTTTTTTGACAGCCCCACAAAAAATTATTTGATATATATATATATATATATATATATGAGTTGTATGTATGTGAAATCAAAGGGGTAACCTAACCTGGCTGCTCAGGCCCACAAAAATATGTGTGTGGTTGTGTATGCATGTATAGCAAAGCATCTTTTATATATATTTATATATTTATATATATATATATATGAGTTGTATATATGTGAACTCCAAGGGGTAACTAACCTAGCTGCTCAGACTCACCCAACAATATATACAGTATATGTATGTGGGTGTGTATGCATGTAAATGTGGTAGCCTAAAATAAAACACAAGAAGGAGGATAGAGAGAAGGTCCATCCATTCGTAGTCATGGAGTATCGCATAATGGTGTCTTCAGCATTACAGCCATCAGGCTTAGAAGGCAGCCATTCACCTCACAGCCAGTCGCATAGGGCGTACACAGTTATTTACGTACATATAAACTAGAATTAGCATCGCTTTGCCTCAAAAAACACACACGTAAAGGTGAATTAACGCAGTTCTAGCCCAAAAAAATACACGCGAACCCTAAGAGTACCTCACAATTACCCATAGCCCCATCTCAACAAGCACATAACGTACACGATGAATTAAAGCAGTTCTATTATATTAAAATAGGTGCAAGCCCTTACAATACCTCACATACCCCTTCATACACAGCCCCATACACGCGAGCATCCCATACCTCACAACCATAGACAATACATAAGGCGTCATGAAATCTTTGTCAAACAGGTAATTCCAATTACAGTAAGTTAGAATATATGGCAAATATATACAGAGAAAATATATATAAATACATTCCTTAGTAGGTATCAACACGAATGCATGTGCAGAATATTAGCCGTCCATTCTTTTACCAGCTAAATCTGACAAACTTCTCAGCACCTGGACTGAGAGTTGCCAGCGAGGTCTTTAAACCAATATTATTTCTCTAAAAGTATTTTATAAAGATGCTAATCAAAATAAGTTAATGAATTTATGTAAATCGTTTTAGATACATATGTGGCTATAATTTACTGTAGGTTTATTTTATATTACTGCTTTTAAACAGTTTTCCATCAGCTGGTGGAAAAGTTGTCAGATGTATCAAGACACAGATCCTGCCTATAACTTTATCTACAGTTATTTCCATAAAGCACTTCTCTCTCTCTCATATATATATATACAGTGTGTGTATATATATATATCCCAGAACATACCTTATACATATCCGTGTATTTATTTCTGAAATTAATTGACTGCTGCTCGCCGACTTTTTATATATTGTGAAACACAGGATCCATTAAAAAATAGGATATATTTTTATAAAAAATGAATAAGTTGGCCCTAATACTAAAATCTAGTTTTATTATAAAATTATATTAATATTTTTTATAATAAAATTTAAAGATATATATCTAGATAAAGGCAAAAATTTTGTTTTTGCTTTAAATTTGGTTTACTGTGTTTCAGTTTTTGCTTGAAAGTACAGACAGAATTCCAGTACATTACAACCTTGATCCTCGCGATGGCTTTTTGTCACGAGCTTGATAATTAATTCTGACTATTATCTGTGCCTTTTTTTGAGACCTTATCGGTCTAATGGGTGGTGGTGGTGCTGGCTATGGCTATGGCTGTGAGGTAGGGGATGCTCACATGTATTTTTTATATGGGGCTGTGTATGAAGGGGTATGTGAGGTGTTGTAAGGGCTTGCATCTATTTTAATATAATGGAACTGCTTTAATTCACCGTGTACGTTATGTGTTTGTTGAGATGGGGCTATGTGTAATTGTGAGGTATTCTAAGGGTTCGCGTGTATTTTTTTGGGCTAGAACTGCGTTGGAATCCGCATATGCGCAAAGATATAGACAAAATCGAAAGAGTTCAAAGACGAGCAACTAAGATGATTCCGTCGCTTAGGGCAAAGTCGTACGAGGATAGGCTTAAGGAGTTAAAATTGACTACACTCGAGACTAGGAGGCTAAGGGGTGATCTAATCCAGGTTTTCAAAATTATGACTGGGTTCGATAACGTAGATAGAGATAGCTTTTTCAAAATATCTCAATATAATAGGACAAGAAATAACGGGTGTAAGTTGACAAGTAGAAGGTTCGAGACAGCAGTTGCCAAAAACTTTTTTACGCATAGAATAGTAAATAGCTGGAATAGTTTGCCGGTAGAAGTAATTAGTCTATAAACATGTTTAAAAATCGATTGGACGCATGTGTTGATAGACTCGGTATAGTTTAAGGTAGTAAAATTAAGGCTTTGTGGTGATAGATCCCACAGCTCAACACAAGTGTTGTGGGATATAGGGAGGCAGCATCTTGGGTTAGGGGATACTCTCTCCTTACACACCCCATTTAAAGAGATTCCTCTGCCGAGCGGTGCCCCCCATAGTACTGTGAGGTATTGAAAAACTCATGATCTTCACTTACTCCACAAACACCTTGAAATGGGAGACCCAAAATGGGTGCACACACATTTCTACATTACTGTACAGTCTTTACAGCCACACTTACACTTTTCCTCCTAAGTATATATATTGTAATGTATATGGTTGTAAATTTTGACTTGTCCGCAATAGATATGGACCGTGACTTATTTTTCGTTGGCAAGGTACTAGTATTGTCGGATACCGTAATGAAATTGACTGGATTCTTTGGATCTGATATATTTGCATGTCGGTTATAAATAGATATAGAGTGTAACATATTTGTGGATAGTAGTCTATTATGACTTGATCCTCTGGATCCAGAGATTCTATCTTTAGTTTTAAATCGATAATTAATTAGTTTTAAATTGATAATTATTTAGTTTTGTAAAAATTGGTCGTTGCCAATGTACAGGCAGTTTTTGCATAAATTTCTTATGTTCTTGTGGTTCGGAACCCACGTAAAATTGCAGGTCCCCTCCGCCACCACGGAGGACACACACAATACACAATTACGAACACAGTTATGTAGACCAGCCATGAGTGGATCCTAGGGTCTTTGTTGGTCTGAAACATTATAACATTATAGCATTATAATAATTCACCTTTACGTGTATGTTTTTTGAGGCAAAGCGATGCTAATTCTAGTTTATATGTACGTAAATAACTGTGTACGCCCTATACGACTGGCTGTGAGGCGAATGGCTGCCTTCTAAGCCTGATGGCTGTGATGCTGAAGACACCATTATGCGATGCTCCATGGCTACGAATGGAGGGACCTTCTCTCTATTCTCCTCCTTGTGTTTTATTTTAGGCTACCCACATTTACATGCATACACACCCACATACATATATGTATTTTTGGGTGGGCCTCAGCAGCCAGGTTAGGTTACCCCTTGGAGTTCGCATACATATAACTCATATTGCTATCCATGCATACACACTTACACGTATTTTTGTGGGCCTGAGCAGCCAGGTTAGGTTACCCCTTGGAGTTTACATACATACAACTCATATATATATATATATATATATATATATATATATATATATATATATATATATATACACAGGGTGGGCCGAAAGTCTGGATCCATAGGAAAATATTTATTTTAATACATAAATTACAACAAATGGTAAATACTTAAAATGAATATCAACTTTAACTCATAAATGCGTATCCGTGATACTGTACAGTAGTTCGTACTCCAGTATAAATACTCAAATACTTTTTTATGTCAGCCCAGAAATGGCTTCGAATCTAACAACAGAAGACCGGGTAGAACTTGTGCTCATGTACGCAAGACAGGGCGCTACACACAGAGAAGTTGCTACCGAATTCAATAGAAATCATCCTGATAAGCATCCAGTAACACATGCGACTGTTGGCAAGTTGTTTAAACGTTTCAAAGAAACAGGAAGTGTACATGATCGACGGCGTTCTGGTCGTCCAAAAACTGCAACTGATGAAAATACCTCTGCAATGGTATGTGAAACTTTAACGAATAGTCCAGTAAAGTCAACAAGAAGATTATCAAATGAAACACGCATCTCGAGAACGTCAATTCGAAGAATTATTAAAAATCATAAATTCCATCCCCAAGTGTCTCGATGTCAGAGGCCGCCAATTTGAGCATTTGTTATAATTTGTTGTTTATACTGGAGTACGAACCACTGTACAGTATCACGGATACGCATTTACGAGTTAAAGTTGATATTCATTTTAAGTATTTACCATTTGTTGTAATTTATGTATTAAAATAAATATTTTCCTATGGATCCAGACTTTCGGCCCACCCTGTATATATATATATAATTTGGGGGGTTCAAAAACACTCATCATGTTGCATGCAATGTTGCATTGCAATTGCACTCTCCCACTTTACGGTAATACTACTAGCGTAGGGTGAATAAAACTTCTCAAACGAGATGATGAAATAAGAAACGGATTCCTTCAAACAACTGAGTTCAAACGAGAAACCATAACCAAATGCGGTCTTCTCATAAAACGAGATATTATAAGAAAAGGATTTTTTGAGTTTAGCGTCGGAAACTATAGCTTCATTTTCAATGTTTGCGTTTAAGTTAGGTTAGGTTAGATTTGAGTTTAGCGTCAGAAACTAGAACTGTGACAAGCAAGAGTTTATTTAAGAAAATAAAAAAAATGGTTTCCGACGTTAACTCGGGTATTATCGAGTTTCCAAGTTTCTGAAAATGACACATGCAGCCTTCATATTGGATCACAATCACGTCGCTCGTTCGACTGATGCAGAAGTTATATTCCTCCCCTCGCTGTGGCAAAAGTAGTGCCGCAAGACATGGTCATCCCTCCTGAAATCGAACCCCATTATGTATCTTTCAGTTCCTGTAAGTTTCACGCTTTCCTCACTATGTGCAGTTTTCTTATGATATTCGACGTCTGGCACCCGGACTAGATGGAAGAATTGCTGACAGTATGTTTGTCTAGCTTCAAACTACAGTCTGTGCTGTTGTAAGCCAACTGATGGTTCACGCCATCGGACACCTTCGCTAATCCAGTTGCTCTCAGCTGAAATTGAAAACGTTACGATGTTTTGCTACTAGCTCTGAATGAAAAAGTGGTCACAAGAAGTAATCATCAAATATTTAACTATTTTTATTTCGAATATGATGACGTACTAATATAATGCACCAATATTCGCCTCATTATGTCAGAAGTAAGGAGGTGCCGGGATATCAACAGACTGGTTCCAGTCATTATCTCACCTTATCATCCACTGAATCCGATCTATTTGAAAAAGTAAAGCATACTGACACGGCGACAGTGGTCTTTGCAACTCTCTCGTTCTTCTTGTTCTTGTCATGATAAATTACAGCTCTTAAAGCGCTACACTCAAATAGTGTCGGTGGTAGTATTTATATAATAATTCGGTTGTTCCGGAATTTTGTACAATATCCTCATCGGCTATCGAGCCGAAACCTCTAAGAAAGACTGCATTCGGCACTCGCCTTGATGTGACGTCAATGACTGTCGGCTAATCATGAGATATCAGAGTTGAAAGGTAAAAAATCCCTTGTCCTCCCTCACACAAGGTGAAAGTTCTTACAGTGATTCCAATGACAGCCAATTTATTAAACAACTTTGCAAATATCGGCTCCAATACATCAGCCTCGATTCCAAATATTGTACTGACACTCACTACCGACAACAATACATGTCACAACCCACTCCAAACTAATTTTTCTTTGATCCACTCCTAGTGAATGATATTTCTTTAACAATAAAAATGTGAAAAAAAATTCTGACATAATACAATCCCAGTAAAAATATACAGATCAATCAATATCTGATGAAATTGCAATCCTACTCAGTAAACTAATGACTGAAGCAGTGACACTCGGTATACTACCCGACAATCTAAAGGAAGGCAGATTATGCTCTGTATTTAAGTCATGAAACCCAAACACACCACCCAATTACCGCCCCAGTTCCACATTGTTAACTTTAAGTAAAGTATTTGAAAACATCGTTTACAAAAAACTTACTAAATTTTTAATCAAATACAATATTTTAACTAAAACACAATTTGGGTTTAGAGGTGCCGGAAGATGCCATAAACATGCTATTAGACAAGTTCTATCAGTAGCTAAACAGCAAAATACACACTGCCTTGGTCTTCCTCGATTTGTCAAAAGCATTTCATACACTTTCGTATGAAATCTTATTGAATAAACTTCACATATACGGAATAAGAGGACATATCCTCGTTTGGTTCAAAACGTATCTGACAATCGTCATCATTACATCACATTAAATGATAACACCGGTCTGCATGAAAATCGATTTCTTTATTTTGAGTTGTGATTCTGAAGCAGTTCGCTGCATTGAATTAAAAAATGCTACCAGTTTTTTTCTATCACCCACAGTTTTAAAGTTATTAGCAAAACAATTTTGGGGCGTTTTGTAATTTTTTACCTTTTTTATCTTTAATTAATTTCGTTTTTTCATATTTTTCAGATAGATAATTCTAACATTACGTCTTTAAAATTTTAATAATGGCTTCTAGAGGATGTACCCATAGTCCAGACATATTTTGTTATATTTGTGGTAGGTATGTTGTTGTAAAACAAAGGACAAATATAACGTCCTTCATTAAGAGAGCTTATCATGCTTATTTTGGAATTAAATTAGGAGATCAAGACAAAAGTTGGGCTCCACACAAGGTTTGTCTTACGTGTGTTGCGGCACTAAGGAATTGGAGCAAAGGTAAAGAGAAAAGTTTGCCATTTGGGATCCCTATGGTATGGCGCGAGCCTAGAAACCATACCGACGACTGCTACTTCTGTTCTTGCAATGTTAAAGGTTATAATGCAAAGAATAAAGAGAGCCTTCAATACCCAAGTCTTCCATCTGCAATAAGGCCGGTACCCCATGGTCCAGAAGTTCCTATTCCCCGCCCACCCGAGAGTCTGGATCAATACAATTCGGATTCTGATTCAGCTCCAAATCCAGACAATGATGATGTTTATGAACAGCCAACGCTGACCGAGATCCTCCTAAACCATTAACCCAAGCCGAACTAAATGACTTAGTCAGGGATTTGAATCTGCCTAAGGACTCTGCAGAACTTTTGGGGTCTAGATTGCAGGAGAACAATTTATTGGCGTCCGACACATGTTTGCAAGTAAAGAAGGTAAATATATTTTGTTTCTTTCAGTTATTTTTTTATTCTTTCATAAACAAGCAATATGCTTGTCCAAGAGCTAGGAGCTATTTAATTCTGTTTTAATTAGGTTTTACTCTATCACCTAAAGATTTCGTGCTGCAAGGGGTGTTGTAATACCTCATCTGTCCCCAAATGTTAACCACCCATTGATGGGAGGGGAGAGAGTATTTTGCTGGGAACGGGACTGGTTGTTATATATATTTACCCTACATTATTATGTAAGCGTTACTGTAGTCTATAACAACAAAATTTATGGTTTAGCATGTGCAATCCAATGTTGGTCTCGATAAGATGGTTCACATTTGGGGATAAATGGGGGATTTATGACACACCCTGTAGTAAGAAAACCATACGTGATAGGGAAAAACTAACTATATTTTTGAGATCAGCGCACTCAAATTATATAGAATCACCAACTAGTTTGTAAATATCGATCGACAAGTTTTCAAATGTGTACTGGTGTAATCTATCCAACAAGTTGATGCTAACAAGCAGGGTCCTACAATGATGTATTCTTGGGCCATTACTTTTTCTACTTCACGTCAACGATTTTCATCTATCAACCACATTAAGTTGTGTACAATATGCAGCTGATACTTATTGCTATCATAATTTATACGTTCTGATAAATGAAACGAACAGGTAATTAGAACATGTTTCTAAATAGTTGTGTGCTAATAAACTTTTACTGAACCTGACAAAGTCATCTTATATGATTACCACTGAACATATACTAAATAAAAATAAATAAAAATGAAATAAAACAAAATAAATAAAAATAAATGTAAATCAAAATATATAAAAAAATTGGGAATATTACTCTTGCAAGGGTGAATGAAATTAACGTGCTTGTCATTAATTTAGACGAAAAACTAAATTTCAGGTCATGTATAACATAAATCAAAACTCATGATTTCGACTCGTGTTATTTAAAGTAAAAAAGGCTTACCTCAAATCGCACTCCTTCCCTGTTTTATTTCTTCCTCCACTGACATTTATAGTGTACATTGTATTACAATATAAGGTAGCTCAAAGAAATTTATAAAACATCCTTTGGAAGTCACTCATGAAAAATGCCTGCGAACGCTCTCAAATAATGATGATAAAGTCACACTTCCCCAAATGTTTATAAAGCTAAATATTTTAAAAACAAATAACTTATGCAAATTCAATGTTGCTGTCAGTATGTTCAAAGTTATCAATAAAAATCAACAAACATCACTCATTCAAAGAGCAAATACCCACCCATCAAATTTATCATAATTTTAATACTAGATTCCCCAGAGATTTTATACGCAAACCAAATTATACATTGGAAACTGCAGGAAATGCACTATTTCAAAGGAGCAGATATATGGAATGCAATTTCTAGCAATATCAGACAGGCTTCATCACTAAGTGTATTTCGCAAATCACTAAAGTACTTCATTAACTCCTACTGATATATATAAGTTTACTTTCCTATTTTATAATTACCTTTCTAAAATATGCTAATTTCACTAAGCACTTAATTTTATAGTTTATCCTATTTTTTTCATTACGTATCATTTATATTTTACTAAATATATAAGTGATCATTTTATTTAAAATTGTATAAAATAATCAAAGACTACTTTTGTAAATTTTTACCTTTTGTTTACTCTCGCATTCTCTCAAATCCAACACGTGCCCGTCCCCTTAGGCTGAGCGATTTTTTGAGCACGAATTTGTTTGAAAAGATTCGCAGCACTTTTCTCAATGACCTGAAGACAAAGTTGAATGATGGTCTCTTATCAAAGTTGAACCATAACATTAGAAGTTTTACTAAACATCATGATCACCTCAAACACTTATTAACTTTAATTAAAAAAAGATTTTCACATAATTATACTCAGAGAAACTTTTAAGCATCTCTTTATTTAAGATGGTTACACCTTTTGTGGCGCTTTACGCACATAAAGAATAGGCGGTGGCATCGGAATTCATAAAGAAATACCATCAAATGCACAAAAACTGGCACGCTTTGTACTGTAAAACTCCACATCCAAACATGCACGCTAAATCTTGCTCTTGACAAAACCACTCTCAACATACTGGCAATATACAGATCACTTAATGGAAGCACAAATAAATGTATTAGTACCTTACAGGATCTAATCAAACATCAATCCCTAATGAGCTTGCGCTCTTTTATCTTTGGGGACTTTAATATACATTATACAGTGTGTATATATTTAATGGAAATAGGAACAGACTGCACTGCCAAATTATTATGAAGCATAGTGATCAGCCAAGGATACAAGACCTACATAACCAGACCAACACGTCCCTATACTGGTCTTACCAAATCTTCTCTTATCGACCACATTATATATACCACAATACGTACGTGACAGAAGAATAATTCTTGCAGGCATAACTGACCACCTCCAAATTACGTCACAATCAGAACAACGACAAACACCCTAAAGTATACAAAGGTTAAATTCAGAAAAAAGTATAATCAACTTAATAAATTCAAGACGAAGTTAAGCACAGCAGGTTTCGGCGTCACTGACAACCCATATACAGATTTAAACACCAAATTTGATAAATTTCATGAAACACTATGGTCTGTTTTTAATGAATTCTGACTAATCATTAACAAAAATATTTCTACAGTAGTTAGAATCAACAATTCCTGGTTGAACCCAGGTCTAAAGACGTCCATTAAACATAAAACATACAAAAATGTGAAGGAAGGTTTACTTCCAAAAGAACTATACATTCACATTCGAAACAGACTTAATTCACTAATACTCAAAGTTAAAGCTAATTGCTATAAACATATATTCGAAAAATACAAAGGCGATCCCAAACAATACTGGAACCTCATTAGCAGAGCGATTAATAAAAAACAAACAAAACCCTCTACCCAAGAGAAGTTCTTAGTAAACAATTAATAAATCCCTTACAGGCAAAATAAATATTTTAAATACTTTCAAAGAGTTTTTCACCTCAGTGGGAACCAATCTCGCCTCTAATATCCCACCACCGTGCGTACCTACAGTAGGTCCCCCATACTACACTCTTTCTTCCTATCCCCCACTACGACACACGATTTAATGACAGCCATAAAACAATTCGAAAATAAAAGTTGTACACTAGACACAATCTCACACAGAATTTACAAAGATTGCACAAATTTAATTGCGCCAACGTTTTCAAAACTCATAGACCTACAGTATTCATTCAAAATGGTGTCTTTCCAGACTGCCTAAAAAAGGCTAGAGTATGCCTTATTTATAAATTAGGAGATAAAATTTGTCTCAAACTACAGACCTATTTCTATCCTCCCAATCATCATTAAACTTCACGGGAGAGTAATATATAATCAAATAATCAAATTCCTATTGAAATACAAAATAACACAAACAACAATTTGTCTTTCTACGTAAACACACGACTGATGACGCAATAACTGTTATTTTAGAACTTTATAGCAAACTCAACGACAAAAATCCTCAATAACCCTAATTGATCTATCTAAGGCCTTTGACACAGTGCCTCATTACATATTCTTTAAAAACTCGAACATTACAGTGTCAGAAGACAACCCTTAAGATGGTTCAACTCATACTTGGCTAACAGGACAAAATTTGTAGCATAAGACTCTCTTACCTCACGGACAAGACGCATCCCCAACGGAGTACTTCAAGGGAGCATTCTGTCGCCTATCCTGTTTCTGCTTTATATAAACGACTTCCACCAGTCACTAAATAACTCTTCCTGTTACCAGTATGCAGATAATACCTCAGTCATAGCCTCACAAAAAGACTTATTACCACTACAAACAACCACTAAGAATGAACTCCAAAGTGTGTATATATATATATATATATTATATATATTATATATATATATATATATATATATATATATATATATATATATAGAGGGTAGGCCGAAAAAAACTATTACCCAACTTTTGAAAAATATTGTGGCTCACCCTGTATATTGATTTTACTGCTGAGGCCGTATGTTGTACCCATACTTTTACTCTTTCAAACGCTGGCTTTGAATCTAGATTCAACGCCCCAGGAGTAGAAGTACAGGCTCACAACTGGAGGGAGGTATCAGAATATGGTGCTCAACTGAAAGGCGGTCAAAGTCAGCAATTGATACTTTCAGATGGCTGTCAATTTCTCCATAAATAATTAATTTTCCTAATTTTTACACAAAATAATTAATTTATTTCCTTTTTTATTTCAGACCATCATTCTGCTATAGTTGGTGAACAAGTTATAACATAATGAAATACTCTTTGGAAGCTGAAGCATTGATATTGAACCTGCGTAAGGAGAAACACTGGGGTGCAAAACGAATGAAGAAATAGTTTCCAAATAAACAATGGACGATACCTGGACTTCAATATCTTATAAAGAAAATCGATATCACAGGGTCAACCAAACGAAAAGAAGGCAGTTGAAGGCCAAAAACATCACGTACTGAGGAAAATATTGACACGGTTTCATCCATGATATGCAGTCAAGAAGAGCGGCCCAACACCCACAAGTCCGTTAGAGAAATTTCGAAAACTACTGGTATTTCTCGCTCTAGTGTTCGTCGTATAGTAAAAGATGATCTGGGTCTTAAATGTTTTAAAAGAGTCGAAGTTCACAAGCTCTCTGCATCAAGTAAGTAAGCAAGAGTTGAAAAATGTCGTGCTCTTTTAGATCGATTCCCAGACAGAGAAGTGTCGAAAATATGGTTCAACGACGAGAAGACCTTTACGGTTGTTCAACAACAAACACACAAAATGATAGAGTTAATGGAAGACAGGACAAAAATCTAGCAATCTAGGTCGACTTTGCAGGGAACGTCCGCATTTTTCTCAAAAAGTCATGGTTTCCAATTCCATCTTTATTTCAAAATTAGGGAAGTCAGAGATTGTTTTTGTTGATCAAAATGCCAAAATCACTGCTGCTTATTACCAAGAAAACGTCCTTGATGCGGTAATGCCGTCGATAAGGGAGAAGTCAAGGTTGCAGGCGTGCACTGATAATGGAGGAGGGCACATTCCGCATAATCTTGGACTCAATTAGGTAACTGTATAGAAACAGAAAGTTTTCTACCCGTGTCTGTATAACAGCGAATTACAAAATAATGGTTAAAGTTAACAAAAATCCAACTTCATCACGAGATAGACCATGAAATTCTCTACAGGACACATACTGTATATTGATTGTACAAATAACATTTGATAAAGGTAAAACTATATTGTTCAAAATCAGGATTATAGTTTTTTTGGCCACCCGGTATATATATATATATATATATATATATATATATATATATATGGCTCAACGCCAACAAACTATCCTTAAATATTAAAAAAATTTATATAGTTATCACAAAAAAGAAAACGTTTTCGCCTCTAAACTTAAATATAAATTCAATTGCTTTTCAATAAGTAGACTCTACCAAACTTTTGGGAATTACCATAAATTCAAACTTCTCATTCAAAAACGCACTGAAGATCCATGGGACAAATTAGCCAAGGTCTCATTCATAATTACAAAAACGGGTGCAGCACTTTCAAAACAGGTTCTTTGATCCATATACTTCACTATGGTGTACCCACACCTACAATACTACATTAGTGCTTACGGAAGTGCACGTCAATATTCTCTACAGCCACTGTTGGTAATACAGAAAAGAATAGTTAAGAAAATCTAGAAATCGAACGAGCATAATGAAAGTACAGATAAAATGTTTCAAGAGTTAAAATTCTCAAACTAGTAGAAACTAGAAGCGAAACATTGCCTCATATATGTATCAAGTCGTCCATAATACTGCACCAGATATCATCCAAAACAAAATCTTAGCTTCCCAAACACAACAACGCTTTAACAAAAGACAATCAAACACGTGCAGTACATTAGCAAACGGACTTACACTCATGAAACTAGATTGGTCTAACTAGATCCTTATCCTCCGCAGGACCAAACTTTTGGAACACTTTCGATCAAGGGATATAAAACATTCTGAAACATTAAAGATCTTCCAAAGAAAATTGAGGGACAAATTCATAAAATCGTACAAACTAACATTGTATTCCCTGTTTTATGTTCATAATAAAAAATGAATTTATATTCCTACATATCCCTATATACTCCTATTTTTATAATAAAAACTTAATCTTTATTTCTATATAACAAAACAAAAACAAAAAAGTAATAATGACAAGCTAAACTAAACATGCGCAAGGTTAAGGTATCTAAGCTTAAGATACTCAATTAGCAAAGTATTTAATATTCTTACATCCCAACAAATACGAACGTATAATTTTAACTAAATACCTATAGGTAATTATGTGTAATTATGTGACTGTATAATCTTAGCTGAATATCCATAATGAAAGTATTTCTAAACATGTTTGTAGCTTAAAACAGATAATCTCTATGTACTCTTCCTCTCTCTGTCTCGATATCTTTAAAACTTGTGTACATAACTTCACTACTTTGCATTATCTAATAAAATTTACCAAATAACTACATTCTGCCAATAAGGCACAAAATTTGCTTGTTAATGGCAGTTCTACGCTATGTAAATATATGAAGGCTAATATTACTGGCCCATTTATCTGAATGTATATATGTATGAGAATGCATATTTATGATATATATAAATTTGTAGTGCATCTTGCTCCTGAAGAATTATGCACCAGGACTGATAATAAGTGGAGGTGTCTGCAACACAAACTAACGAAAATTGCGCGAAAACGAATACGGATTTGAATGTTCCATGAAGTGGGGTAACAGACAGCATTGTTGCTTTCGGAAGCCTTGTCAGTACATTGGTCGACTATTTGGTTGGCAATGCTCTGCTGCAACCTGCTCCTATCCTGAACTGGGAGTATGGGCGGAATGATGCTCTATGTGAAAAGATGTTAAACATTTCATTTTTTCACTTAAGCAAAAGTCGCGCATCATAGGAATTTTCAGTGTTGACTATAATATATTATTTTTTTTCTTTCAGGTAGGGAATGGTTGCGAAATTAACAATAGACGAGAGGGTGTACCTGGTTGTACCTGGTATTCCATACATTAAAACCAAGCTCTCCCTCTCGTCTATTGTTAATTTCGCAGCCATCCCCTACTTAAAAGAAAAAAAATAATATACAGGGAGTTCATAAAAGATCTGAACGATTTGATTCGTTAATATTTTCATACTAAATAAGATATAAAGCATGAAGCATGTGTAAGCGATAGAGCAACTAATACAGTTTCTTTTTTATAAGACTAAGGTTGTCAACATCCATGAACTACGAATCATGATCAGGGATGCAATAGCGATGGTCGATGCTGGCATGCTTGAACACACATGGCGAGAAATTGAATATCGATTGGATGTTGTACGGGCGACCAATGGCGCAAATGTTAAAGTTTATTAAACATGTATGTAAAACTTTTAGCTATGCGAAGTCACATGGACAAACTTGTTTCTTTGTATGTTATTGGGTTATCACATTAATAAAGATTGAAATCGTTCAGATCTTTTATGAACACCCTGTATTATAGCCAACACTGAAAATTCCTGTGATGCGCGACTTTTGCGCCACCCTATATACATACATATATATATATATATATATATATATATATATATATATATATATGATAATAATGATGATGATAATGTATGTGATTGTATATGGATGTACGTACGTATGTATGTATGTATGTATGTACATGCATGTGCATATGCTTCCTGTTGCACTTCATGTGCATCATCAACACGTATAAATACAATAATAAATTCTAATACTGATATTATTATTATTATTATTGTTGTTGTTGTTGTTGTTACTATTTATTATGTTGTTATTCTTTTCCACTGGAATAGAGGAATGCATTAACTGTCGCACTATCAATCGTATGTAATTATTATGTATATATATATATATATATATATATATATATATATATATATATATGATACACACAGACAGTGCATGAAACAAGGAACTCTTCTGGGATAATTAAATCCACTATAGTCCGAATAAGTAATGGTAAATGACAAATACCATAGTTTTTCTTTTTCATGATGCTAGCCCGACGTGGGCAACGGGTCACTCGCAAAGAGGTCCCATAAATATAGCTTCCCTCACCAGCTATCTGCAAAGCAGACAGGATCCAGCTTTGGGACATGGATCTAGGGTTTAAAGCACCTAGCCATGCTACATTTAGAACCTCAATATAAGCAAAAGACTCGCTGCCTTCACGTCAGATTGAATGCATCAAAGAAAAAGAAAAAGGGGTAACTATTATATTTTTAGCAAAAAACCAAAACTTAAACCTCAACTGGCAGAATTGAGCGTCCACTTTTCAAGGCACATAACATGTCCGTTTCAAGATGGGAATGAACTCAGAATGGTCCCCTGAGTTTTTTATGATACACACAGACAGTGCATGGAACAAGGAACTCTTCTGGGATAATTAAATCCACTATAGTCCGAATAAGTACCCCTTTTTCTTTTTCTTTGATGCATTCAATCTGACGTGAAGGCAGCGAGTCTTTTGCTTATATTGAGGTTCTAAATGTAGCATGGCTAGGTGCTTTAAACCCTAGATCCATGTCCCAAAGCTGGATCCTGTCTGCTTTGCAGATAGCTGGTGAGGGAAGCTATATTTATGGGACCTCTTTGCGAGTGACCCGTTGCCCACGTCGGGCTAGCATCATGAAAAAGAAAAACTATGGTATTTGTCATTTACCATTACTTATTCGGACTATAGTGGATTTAATTATCCCAGAAGAGTTCCTTGTTCCATGCACTGTCTGTGTGTATCATAAAAAAAAACTCAGGGGACCATTCTGAGTTCATTCCCATATATATATATATATATATATATATATATATATATATATAGTATATATGTATGTGTTAGTATACGTTATTCTCTATACACCTATTGTATTCCTTATACATGTATAACAAAACAATAAAATTATTATTAATATTATTATTACTATTATTATTATATTTCCACATATGGTTAAAAATGCATTGGAACCATTTGCCTTCCTACACGCATATTTATGTTATTTTATTCTGACGTCTAAAGCTTTCCCACTTTGACCTATATACTGTACAGTAAACTGAGCCACATTGTTTTCATTCAATCGAGTAGACAGAGCCAGCTGCATTTTGTAGGCTGTTTGTTCTTTATTAGGCAAGATTAAACAGCATTTTTATACTTAGAGATTACGTTATTTTTAATTGTTTTTAGGTAAGGTTGTAAGGCGCTGAAAATTTACCTGGTAAGAGAGGCTGAGGATATTTTTATGATCAAATTTCTTTTCAATTACACTATTGTAATACCTTTTCTTTTTAGCTTTGCTAAAACGTTTTTCTAGAAACGGAATAGGATAATATAGTTTAAGGCCAATGTTTATAATATCACATAAATCAGAATCTAAAAACTGAAGACTAACAACTCTTAATGCTATGATAAACACAAAAGAAAAAATTGCAGATTTTATTAAAGGGTGATGGTCAGAATAAAAGTAACCATGTGAGTAATTATAATTATTCATTAGAAGGATTGCGAAAAACTTCAAACTTGAATTGATTTGTGCATCTCAGAATTTTTAAATTCAGAAAATAATAAGCATTCGTCAGTTTCCTTTTCAAAAGTAAATTTACTGTTGAAAAGAAAAATTACGCATGCTAGGCGACGTTTAACACTATCTCTCTCTCTCTCTCTCTCTCTCTCTCGATATATATATATATATATATATACTGTGTATAGGTATAATACAAATTTTAATTTAATGAAACTTAATTTAATTTCAATTGCTTCATCCTAAAAATATATTTAAAACTAAAATTTTACGCTATATCAATATAATAGAAAACGTTGAATAAATATTTTCTTGTACACAAAAAAATTGACTTATTTAAGAGCCACTTTGTTCTTTTAAAAACTTTGTAATGTAGCGAAAAACGAAAGTACAGTACTCACCCAGTTATCCGTGATTCAGGGCGGTCATGATCACGGATAACCCGGTTTCACGGTTAACTCAGTATACTCTAACCGCGGGTGGTTGGTGCAGTTGCTGCTTCCCGCCACCGCTCACTGACCTCCCAGCTGGCGTACCACCACACACAGTATTATTTGATTACAGTATAATATACAATTAAGTAGTTTGTAGTTTGTACCACAAGACGTGAGGATATGCGAAGTCACAAGCGCACTATGAAGCGCGGAGACAATCTGAAGGCGTTGTTGGTGGGCTGGCGGTAGGTGAACCGCGGATGTAACCACCACACCAAAGCACGGTTAACTCGGCGTCATTATCATGGATAACTTCAGAATAGTCATAATTAGTAAATCACGGATAACCGCGTGAGTACTGTACCGTATCTGGCAATTAAAACCACAACTTTAGATGGCGTAGCGAGAAGAATACTCTTTACTTTGGGTGGATATCTCCGTCGAGTTCGGTAAGGATATGAAAATGTATGTACTTATTTCTGTATGTATAATGTGCGCATGTAAATGTATTGTATAGGGTGGGCAAAAAGTCTGGGCACCCCCTCTAACGTAAAAAAACTATATATGTAAATATTTTCAGGGGGGGCCTAGACCTTTTGTCCACCCTGGACTTAAGTTAGAGTTAAATAAAACACTTTTCCAAATCCACTTAATATTTTTTAGGGTTATTCAAGTTTTAAATAATTAACATTAAATAAACGATTCGCTTTTAATAAATAAACTAAAAAGAACATTTTAAAAATTGTGAAAACAAAAGTAATTTTTTTTATTTCAGCAAAAATGAAAGATTTATTTGTAGAATGTTCAAAAAAGATTTTTTGTTTAAATCAACAGAATAATTTTTATCTAAACCAAATTTTACTAAAACCATTATATGTATCCATTACATACAGGGTGAATCACGACGAAATGTCATAACTTCGGAAGCTTATAGCTGAGGTCATTCCCAGTCAAAAAGCTCATATGAACATAGGTCCGATTCTTAACGGTTATAGAACTATATAGATGTTTGAACGTTTAAAAATAAGAATAAGCGAACAAATAGCTGCTAAAGTTTTTATTAATGAATTTGCAATGACTGTTGAAAATAACTACCCTCGGCCTCAGTACACATCGCGGCTCGTCTGTGAATCGTGCGCGTAGCTCGCATTAGTTCATTATGATTGTCCTTTATAAGGACTGGTGCATCCAAAATGCGACGGAACAATGCATCTCCTGTTTCCACTTTTCTCTGGTACACCAGCTCTTTCCTGCGCCCCCACAGATAAAAATCTAGAGGGGTTAGGTCCGGGTACCTGGGAGGCCAATTTTGTGCACCACCACAACTAGGGTTTCTCATTTCCCGGCCTTTTGCTTATCCCGGGATTCCGGGATAAAAATGATTCCCTTCCCGGGATCCCGGGAAATCCCAGGATATAATTAATTATATTTAAAATATATTATAAAATAAATTAACCTAGAAAAGAGGGGGTATAATTATTTTTTATTTTTTTTTATAGTCATTTAATAAGTTCTGCAATCTCCATGATAGGCAAAATAAAATAATATTGCTGTGAAAAATATGTATTAAAAAAAATACTTTTGAATTACATAGAAAATTTTCACAAATAAAAAAATTGCTCCGTTTCATTGAAAACTTAATGAATACAACGAAAAAAAAAATTGCCTTTGAATTGCTTAGAAAATTTAAAGAAAAAATAAAAATGACCTTCAAATTGCAAAGAACTTCAATGAATTTGTTGGTTTACGTCGTCGTCGTCGGCCTAGGCAAGCTACGGCTTGGGACCGTAGCGCATCTATCCGGTATAGGTTAACCTGGATGATGTAGCCATAAGCACTGCCGCTAGTTAAGTGCCAACCAGTGATTATCTCACTAGCCGTATTGAGTCCGTTAGGCGAAACTGCGACAGTACCAAAGGTGGAAAATATAACCCTTGGATTTCTATTGTTTATTTGTAAAATGGACATGGTATTAGATTAAAATAATTATTTGAATATAAATAATTAACTGACAATTGTGATATATAATTAATTATGTTTACATACAATAAAATAATACAATATACATAAAATTAGTATTAATGTGGTTCACAATTGAATTATGATGGGTAACTAATTTAAAATGAATTTATAACTATTCCGAAATTCAAGACGGTAAAATTAACATTTATCTTGAAACTAAAATAAGAGTATTCACTACACACTCCCCACCAGAGAGGAAGTTCAAAGAGTTCCGAACGACACTGATTTCCCCTGGACCTTTTTGGTAGCTACATGTACCTCGCTTAAGGTTGATTCCAAAAACGCAGGCTTAAGACGATCGATAGAAACCTTGTCGACCTTGGAACCGCGCTGGATGAGAAATGATTTGCGCGTACGTCGGAGAACTTCATAGGGCCCGTCATATGGACATTGGAGAGGCCGTTTTGGGAGAGGTACACGAACGAAAACGTGGGTGCAAGACTGGAGGGCTGGGGAAACAAAGATGTTCTGTTGGCTAGTCAATCGAGGGGGAACAGGCTGAAGGGACTGCATGTGAGAGGAAAGTGTTTGAGCGAATTCCGTAGGATCACATGACTTATCCCCTGCAGTGAAGTAGCCACCTGGTAGCCGCAGTGTTGTTCCATAGACTAGTTCAGCCGCTGTAGTCTTCAGATCACTCTTAAATGCAGAGCGAATACCAAGCAACACGAGTGGAAGCTTATCCATCCAATGGGAGTCTTCGTGACACATAAGGGATGACTTCAGCTGGCGATGGAAGCGTTCGACGAGGCCGTTAGCTTGCGGATGATACGCACAGGTATGCGCATGTACTGTACCCAACAAGCTGGTAAACTTCTTCCAAAGCGAAGACTCAAATTGGCGACCTTGGTCAGTGATGACTTTTGTCGGCAATCCAAATCTTGATACCCATCCATGAAGAAAGGCTCTTGCAACAGTGTCCGCTTGGATATCAGGAAGTGGGATGGCTTCAGGCCATCTGGAAAAGCGGTCGAGACAGGTGAGCAGATAACGTTGGCCTTGAATCACTGGAAGAGGGCCAACAATGTCTACATGAATTACCTCAAATCGCTGGGATGGGGGCGGAAATGCGTCAAAGGGGGACCTGGTGTGCCTTTGGACTTTGGCACGCTGGCAGGCAAGGCACGTTTTGGTCCAATGTTTGACATCCTTCCGCATCGAGGGCCAAACAAAGCGAGAGGTAACCAGGTGTTGCGAAGCACGGATACCAGGATGGGAGGGCTTATGAAGATCCGTGAAGACTGCTTTTCTGTGAC
Source organism: Bathynomus jamesi (assembly GCA_023014485.1). Taxonomy (NCBI): domain Eukaryota; kingdom Metazoa; phylum Arthropoda; class Malacostraca; order Isopoda; family Cirolanidae; genus Bathynomus; species Bathynomus jamesi. The sequence goes on along the minus strand of JAJOZX010000046.1, from coordinate 2,467,241 downwards.
ATGGAGGGACATAAGGGCGAATAGCAGCTGTTGATACGTCGCAATAGAGGGGCACAGACAATCCTGGCATACTCATTTTCTTGAGGGAAAGTGAGTGAGTGGAGTCTTCTCTGAGCAGTTCTTGTAGTTCCGTATCCTTATCTTGATCCTGTGCAATAGCATTCCACAGTGTAGAGCTGAGGGTAACAGAAGTAATCTCTATTCTTGAGAGTGCATCCGCTGGAGTGTTCAAGACACCTTTGATGTGGCGGATATCTGTGGTAAATTGCGAGATATAATCGAGTTGCCTGATGACTCTGGGAGAGTGGTTACAGCTGTTTTTATTGAAGACAGTGACCAAAGGTTTGTGGTCGGTAAAAACACAAAACTCTCGGCCTTCAAGGAAATGTTGAAAATACTTCACGTTTAAGTAAATAGCAAGAAGTTCACGTCCGAAAGCACTATAACGCGTTTGGGCTGGCTGCAGCTTTTTCGAGTAAAACGCGATGGGTGCTTGTTGACCGTTAATGGTTTGTTCCAACACTCCACCGATCGCAACATCTGATGCATCGACCGTCAGAGTTAGGGGGCATCACTGATAGGAAATGACAAAGACAATGCACTATTGATAGCATTTTTGGCATTGTCGAACGCCTGTAAACTATCGCTACACCATACCAATTTCGTTACCTTGCGTTTGTGTGTGATCATAGCGTGTAGAGGAGCAAGAACACTGGCACAGTTTTTAATGAACTTGTGGTAATAATTGACCAAACCTAGAAACCGACGTAACTCACGCTGATTATTTGGCATAGGGTAATTTTTTATCACTTCACACTTGTCCTGAAGGGGGGTAATTCCGTGCTGCGAAATCGTGTGACCAAGAAATTCCAAGGTTGGCTGTGCAAACACACACTTAGATGCATTAATAGTAACACCGTATTGTTCTAAGCGTTGAAAGAGGAGTGAAAGATGTTCCTTATGTTCCTCTTCCGTTGAGCTGGCCACAAGCAAATCATCGATGTAGGCATAAACAAAGTCTAAGCCTCTGGTGACCTCATCTATAAACCTCTGAAAGGTTTGCGCAGCATTCCGTAGCCCGAACGGCATCTTCACAAATTCGAATAACCCAAATGGTGTACAAACTGCAGTCTTGGGAATATCCGAAGGCTCTACGGGAATGTGGTGGAAAGCCTTAACGAGGTCTATTTTACTGAAGATAGATTTGCCGTGGAGAAGAGAAGTAAAGTCTTGGACATTTGGTACCGGATATCGGTCCGGGATGGTTGTCGAATTTAAAAACCGGTAATCCCCACATGGTCTCCAGTCTCCTGACTTCTTCTGGACCAGGTGTAGGGGAGAGGACCAACTGCTTTTGGAAGGTCTTATTATCCCAAGATCTATCATAAGCTGGAATTCCGATTTGGCAGCTTTCAGTTTGTCCGGGGCAAGACGTCTGGGTTTTGCAAACACAGGGGGACCTTTTGTTGTAATGTGATGGGTAATGGTGTGCTTAATGGTATCACCCATCTGCATAGGTTGAAGAATTCCTGGATATCGTTGGAAAAGGCACTGGTACATGGAATTAGGGGGAACGAGGGAAAGTGCAGAGTTCGAGGCGTCCGGAAGGGCAACCTGTTTGGCAAGAACAGAAAGCAGTGTGGCCTGGTCGCATAAGCGTCGCTTGTCAAGATCCACCAGGAGTTTGAAATGCTGGAGGAAGTCAGCGCCGATTATGGGATGCCGCACTTGAGCACAGATGAAAATCCACTTGAAGGATCGGTGAAGGCCCAAGTTTAGTTCACGCGACTGAGTACCGTACGTGGGTATGCGTGAACCGTTAGCAGCGTATAGAGGCGGAGATTCCGAGTGCGTATGACCAGATTTTTGAGGGAATACACTGACTGACGCTCCGGTATCGACCAAGAAATTGACACCAGAGTTCCTGTCCTTTATGAAAACAGGTTGGCAGTGCGAGTACTAGACGCCATTAGGACTCGCTGCTGGGGTTTTCCGACGAAAAATTGCAAGGGGAGATGCACTTCCTAGCCTTCTTTCCAAATTTAGCGTGGTAGAAGCAGATCTTCCCGGAACTCGAACGATGCCTCTTCGTAAATCTTGACCGAGAATGGCTTCTTTGCCGTTGATTTTGTAGCAGAGAACAAACGTGGTTGAGTTGTTGACTTAACTCTTCCACTTTCAATTCCAGTTCCGATTGTGTGTTCACGTTGTTGACCGGAGCTGTGTCAATCTCCACTACTTTGTCGGCAGTTTCTGCTAGTTTATCAACTGGAGTAGCAGGATCCATAGTGGCCAAGACACGCTGAGCTGATGGAGGAAGTTTCTGCAAGAACAACTGTCTAAAGATGTCCTTATCGAAGGTTTGTGCGCGTTCGCCTAGAGCGCACTGCATAGCCCTCAGCATTTGAGTGGGCTTACGGTCTCCAAGTTCTTCTTTTGAGATTAACTGATGTAGTTTCTCACGCTCGGAGACAGTGGTGCGGCACAGGATGGCAGACTTCAGATCGTTGTATGGGTCCTCACTCGTGGAAGTAGACACGATGACGTCACGGACTTCAGAGATGATGCTCGCTGGTAGAGAGGACAAAACATGATCGTATTTTGTCCTGCTAGCGGTGATCCTTCCCAAGTTGAATTGTGATTCCACTTGGTGGAACCAAATAAATGGATCACCCTGCCAGAAGACGGGGAGCTTTACGCTCAAGTGGGAGATGGCACCAGCGTCGTCAGGCATCTCTCCTATGCTTGCTGACGTACAAGCAAGACGACAAGTTACCAACGAAGGAGTGGAGGTTGAGACGAGCGCAGGCACAGAGCGCACGGGTAGGGGTGAGGGGCAGAGGGCACGAGCGACATTACAGTCTGGTCCTAGTCGCTCGGGTGAAGGGGGTGATGGGCACGAACGACGTTACAGTCTAGTCCTAGTCGTTCGGGTGAAGGGGGTGATGGGCACGAACGACGTTACAGTCTAATCCTAGTCGTTCGGGTAAAAGGGGGGAATCCAACTCCGGAGTCACCAATTGTTGGTTTACGTCGTCGTCGTTGGCCTAGGCAAGCTACGGCTTGGGACCGTAGCGCATCTATCCGGTATAGGTTAACCTGGATGATGTAGCCATAAGCACTGCCGCTAGTTAAGTGCCAACCAGTGATTATCTCACTAGCCGTATTGAGTCCGTTAGGCGAAACTGCGATAGTACCAAAGGTGGAAAATATAACCCTTGGATTTCTATTGTTTATTTGTAAAATGGACATGGTATTAGATTAAAATAATTATTTGAATATAAATAATTAACTGACAATTGTGATATATAATTAATTATGTTTACATACAATAAAATAATACAATATACATAAAATTAGTATTAATGTGGTTCACAATTGAATTATGATGGGTAACTAATTTAAAATGAATTTATAACTATTCCGAAATTCAAGACGGTAAAATTAACATTTATCTTGAAACTAAAATAAGAGTATTCACTACAAATTCAACCAAAAAAATTATCACTGTGAATTTTTATAGTACGATTTCAAAAAACAAAGATGGTCAATACTTCGATCACTCAATCTTGTTCTCATTTTAGTCACGAAAAGTCCTGCTGCTGAGAATGCCCTTTCCGATTCTATTGACGTGGGTGGAATCGTCTTTAATGCATTCAAGAGAAGAGAGATGTTCTGCGTTTTTTCGCCCGTAGCCTCGAAGATCTCTAGTTCCTTTTTAAGGTGCTTTGCAGCGCTTGCTTTGCTGTCTAGTGTTCTTGATTTCTCTACCTCGGCTGCTTTAATAGCTGCATCAAGCCTTTCAGCTAGAGTCATCGAAGATGACTGAGGGACAGCTGATTCTTGCACATCATTATCTTCATCTGTCTCACTAGAGGTAGAATCAGCAGGTACTTCAAAAAGGCGATCTAACATCTGCTTTGCTGATGAAATTAACATAGACTTGGTTGGTAAGGCTGGCAAACTTCTGTCACTTGCGAAAGTTGCGACCTTTTTATAATTCTTTCCACTATTGAGGTATTGTATGAGGCCAGTCAAGTTCTCATTTCTTCTCTCTGTTATGCGTCGAATGAACGACTCCTTTAGTTTTTTGAAAAAGGTGTGTTTAGTTGATTTAGTTCGTTCAAAATGAAAGAAAAAACACCTTCTGATGAAAGTAAAGTCGATTCTCTGTTGCCCAGCTTTTCTGCTCCAAACTTTTAATGGCCACCGATGCCACAATGTCACGAATTACAGCAACTTCTTGTTTGTCAAGGTCAAAATTGTCCATATCTTTATTGCAGTCGATTGAGAGCTTTCGATACGGATGACCTTATTTTGATAAATCGCCTCCCAGCATGGCTAAAAGACTATTCCATCTGGTTTTGGAATCCAGCAATGATGTGCAAACTTTTTCCTTGTTCCTGTTGAACATATCCTTGTTAAGATGTTATTCTTTAAAGGTGGTTGCGAAATTTTTTTGCTATTTTTTGACTTTATTGATGATTGAGACACGTTGATTTCTTTACCTACAGTGCGTGCGATCCAAATGAAATATCTATCTCGAACGGATCCTCATCAAAGCGCTCACACAAAACACTTTCAAAATCAATACTATGATTGAAATCTTCTCCATCTTCATCTATGTTGTCATTATGTTCGTCATCTTCAGTTTGAATTTCTTCAGAAAGAGTGATTGCAAGTGAAGTGGTTGACTTCTGGTACAAAACATCACATACCGCTAAGTGGATTCCGTGTGCATAACACAATTGATGCTCACATTCAATTAGCCTTCCAAATTTCACCATCATAGCTGCACCATCAGTAACACAAGCCACCACATGTTTTCTAAAGAAATATGAAATTCCTCTAACTTTCTTTGATTACTTCAACAGCAGTTTCAGCAGGTAGAGTACTAGAAATCTTCACCATTCCTAAGTTCCAAAATGTTCGTCAGTTTTGTGTATGTTAATATTTAAATACCGGCGATTGTTTAGTGAGGTGTATTCATCTAAGGATAAACTAAACCTTGATCCTGCATTTATTTGGCTGATAATTTCAGAATTTAAGCGTTTTTATTTGTTTGTACTGCGACATGAACGAGATCCATTACATGTGATGGATTTTTGGTAATGTATATCCTCTGTCTGTCAATGATTTTCTGATGAACTCACTTTTGTAATAGAATGATAGAGATGCCATCTAGAGTGGCTAGTTTGTTACTATTTCTTCACATGTTTCTTTCTTAATGAAAAAACGATGTTAAGGTTTGTTGAGAGGTTTGTCGCTTGCTACTATAGTTGCTCCTTTTCCTCGGGTTGTGCGCTTAGCATTAGTAACAGATAACTTGCTAATATTATGCTTGTTAAGCAAATGTCTGATAAGACCGCTTGTAGACCAACCTTTACACTTTATTTGAGTTTTGCATTCTTTACAGGTTACAAATTCTAGTTTCGAATCCTTCACGAAATATTTCCAAGCAAATGATTCTGACATTCTTGATTGAAGGGGTTCGTTTCGAACAAAATAAATTAAAACATACTATATATATAGTACTAGGCTAGTATAGGAACTACAAAGAATCTTGAGTCACAAATACTCACAATATAAAGGAAGTGTGACACTTGCACAATGCACAACCTGGCGTAATGCAGTTACTGGAGCTACTGAGCGTGGTGACAAATTAAGACAGCATCAGCCCAATTACGCAAGATATTACAGGTCCTGACAAGTAGTGACAATCTGTGACATGCCATAACAAGCTGAAATTAAAAAACAAAAAACTAAGCAAGCTTAAAACTAACAAATACAAACGTATTCTGACAAGTTATGGGTTAATTAAACTTACTATTAGCAAAATTTCCCAGTCTTAACACAAAATAAGCAAAATTAAATTTTTAAGAAAATATCCCGGGATTTCCCTGGACAGGGAGAATTTCCCGGGAAATTTAAATTAGCTAAAAATCTACCGGGATCCCGGGATCCCGGGATCCCGGTAAAGAAACCCTAACCACAACCGATCCATCGACCAGGGAAGCGATCATCGAGATGCGTTCTCACTGCACGGCTAAAATGAGGAGAAGCTCCGTCTTGTTGGAAGTACATACGCAATCGTGTTGCCAAAGGTACATCTTCTAACAGTAGCGGCAGTTCGTCTTGCAGAAATCGTAGATAAATGTCACCTGTAAGACCACCTTCAAAGATAAACGGACCAATCAGCTGACCGTAGAGAATACCACACCACACATTGACACTGAACCGATGTTGAAAATTACTTTCCATAATGGCATGAGGATTCATTTCTGACCACATATGTGAATTGCGAGTGTTGTTGACACCGTCGCGGGTAAATTGAGCCTCATCACAGAACAAGACGTATCGATGCAATTGTCGATCGGCATTGAGCCAATTACAAAATTCCAGCCGTTGGGCATGATCCCCAGGTTGGAGGTGCTGAACGCGCTGTACATGGTATGGATACATGCCTTCTTCGTGTAACGTTCTACATACTCTCGTTTGAGGAACTCTAAGCCGTGTGTAAATCCTTCGTGTACTAACATGAGGACTCCGCTGTACCATCTGAATAATGTTTTCTTGTTCAGTCACATCTTGTTGTACCTGACGCTCAGATAAAACAGTAACGCTAGGAAATGAACCGCTCTCTCGCAATCTCCGGAAAACTTTGCTAAACACTCGTCGATCCGGAATTCAGCGAAAGCAGCAGTAGCATTTCCATCGCAAATCCGTAAACATACACCATATCGGCATATACAGCATTTGAAAACGTAAAAGGCATACTGAACGCACAAAACATCAACTGCACGCTGTGAAACACAACACTCTAGTGCGTAGTTAGTTCGGTTCGGTAAGTAACTGTCAATTCGGTTAAAGGTCACGCATGAGCATGCTTGAGATTCAAATATACATAGCTCCTTAACGGGTAAGAATCGGACCTATGTTCATATGAAGTTTTTGACTAGGAATGACCTCAGCTATAAGTTCCCGAAGTTATGACATTTCGTCGTGACTTACCTTATATATATATATATATATATATGATGAATAAAACCACGAAGGAAAAAGGAAACACAAATGGGTGCTCAAGCGCTTTCGTCTAATGACATCCTCAGGAACAGTGTTCCTGAGGATGTCATTAGACGAAAGCGCTTGAGCACCCATTTGTGTTTCCTTTTTCCTTCGTGGTTTTATTCATCATAAATACTTTTCACGTGTCACTTTCGTGAAATAATTTTTCATATATATATATATATATATATATATAACAATAACAAACCCAAAATAATATTAATATTACAATTATTACTCTATTTATACGTGTTGATGATGAACCTCAGTTGTTGTTGTTGTTGTTGTTGTTGTTGTTTAGCCGATTAGCCCACTCTGACTGGGAAAAGGCAGGCCGGCGCCACGCAGGTAACCGATCGCCCTCTTCGGAGTGGACCAGAGGTTCAGCGCACTAGTGATGTTGTGTTGTGTTCTCTGTTGTGCTAGAGTGGTACAGTCTGTCATAATGTGTTTAATTGTTTGTGGTGTGTCCTGGCACAGGTGGCAAGTGTCGTCTGTGGAGTTGTCTAGTCTGTTTTATATGTCCGTAAGTTGGGGTGATGTCCACATCAGAATCGTGTTAAGTTAACTCGATCCGATCTGCTCAGGCTGATCTCTAACCTGTTAATGGGTGGCGGCTTCGCACCTAGGACCGCATTCGGACCGAGTCGTGTCAGTGCTTTGTGGGTTAGGTGTGTGTGTGTGTGGTGTGTGTGTGTGTGTGTGTGTGTTTTCTGTACTGTGTGATGTCTGTGGGGCGTGGTATTGAATGAAGTATTTGGTTATAATGTCTCTCTGGTGTTACCTTAATGGTGCGAGGTGTCGCTGCATGATTGTACATGTAGTGGCAAGGGTGTTGTGGGTTAGTTTCCTGCTGGTGTCCAAAGTTTGTGTTGTATGTGACCCCAATTATTTTGGTCCTGTGAGTGTGTGGAATGTTGGTGTTGTTTAATGTAAGCTGTGAAGTTATCTGGAGTTCTTTTGTGTTGCTTGTAAGCAAGGTGATGGTTGATTTTGTGGGCGCTACTTTGAGTTTATTGTGTGTGAGCCAGTCTTGTATACTGTTTATGTATGTTTGTAGGTTATTTGTAGCGGTGTCGATGTTGTTGTGGATGGATGTTAGAGTGATGTCATCTGCATATGATGATAAGGTAAGCTTGTTATCTATGGGTGTTGGAATGTCATGCATGTATAAGGTGAACAGTGTTGGTGAGAGAACAGAGCCTTGAGGGACCCCGTTCGGTAAAAGCTTGTTCTTGGATGACTTGCCATTAAATGTGACATGTGAGTATCTTCCTGAAAGATAGTTACTCAGCCACCTTTTGGTATTATTGTGTATGTTTGTGTTGAGTATTTTGTCTATGAGAGGGAAGCGTGGGATAGCATCAAATGTTTTACTAATGTCTATTGTTGCTAATAGTGTACGTTGAGCTGGTCGTCTGGAGTTGATACCATCCATGATGTGCTGCGTGAGGTTAGTGAGTAATGTCGTGGTTGAGTGGTGAGGTCTGAATCGATGTTGAGAAGGTGATAGTGGTATGTGTGGGTTTGTGATTTGTAAGATTAATCTTTCTGTTACTTTGGAAGGTGTGCAAACTGTGCATAGTAAAGTAATGGGTCTATAGGAAGCTGGTTCTGTTGGATTTTTGTTTGGTTTGAGTAGTGTAATAATTTTACCTTGTTTCCATATGTCAGGAATAATACAGTGTTGGTATGAATATGTGCTGATATTTGTGAGAGCTAGTATTCCTTGTGGGCCCAAGTGTTTAAGGTGTATGTTAGATATGTTGTCTGGTCCAGTAGCCTTCGAATTCTTAATGTTTTTGATGATCTTGGTGGTCTGGTCTGTATTGAACATCAGTTGCTGCAGGAAGTATACATAGTCCTATGCAGTATATTGAATAATTGAATAACCTTTATTATTAATAAAATAAATAAAATACTTTTACAATTTACAAGGACATAAATAATTGTGAAGCTCGACTATTTATTTAATTTAATTTGTCCCTTAAGTTTTAGACTTTCCTGGGCTTTTAATTAAAAATAAAACAGTCATTATTAATAATACATAACTCAGGAATAAGAATTATTAATTAGGATATGGATTCATCTTAAATTAATATACCAATACTATACAAAGAAATCAATATTGACATGAGAGATAAGAGATGAACAATCACAAGTAATGTACCTTTAATCCTAGATTACACACGAGAAATGAATAAGTAATAAAATAATGTACATTTTGTCGTAACCATGCCATTGGCATGCAGAAATGTTAGTTTTAAGATTTTTATTTGGTTCGCAAAAAGCCAAGCGTTTTGGGTTATGAATATTCATAAAGGCATAAGTTAAAGATGTTTTCAAAAAATAGAACGGTCGTTCTATTGAAGTGGTTCTCAGGGAAAGAGGAGACCCAAAACCGCTTGGCCGCGGAGGTTGACAACTAAAGTTTCCAGATGTACACATGGTTAGTTTCGCTTTCAAATGAGGTTGTGACTTATATAACGCAGACTCGAAGACGCCAATAAAGTTGAACCACAAGGGGGTCATAAACTTTGGGCTTCGAATCTGTTAACGGTCTTTAAATGTATTTCGTGGGAAGAAGGAGGGGTCTATACTCGGAAATCAGGTCCAGCTCCAATCAGGGGGCCCGGGATCCTGGGAAACGAAGTGAAGACGCCTTCTTTCTCTCTTGTATGGGTAATAGCCTTCTGGAGGGACGAACTTAGGAAAATAAATGATTTGATAGGTTTGCAGAATATTGGAAGGCGGGGTCCTTCAAATTTGTAAAGTAAATTCAAAAATTGATAAGTCAGTTGTAGTCGTTCCTCCTTGAAGTTAACTGTGGTTAAACAAACACCCTGTAGACTTGTGGCGTAATAAACTTTAAAACGGAAAGTGTACCATGTCATTAGCTTACGCGGAAATCGGCGCGTAAATGTAAGAAAACTTAAAACTGAAAGAATCAATTGTCACTAACGTAAAAATTAAGAACTTACAGTTCATGAAATTCGTTTACGCGGAAATTTGAGAATATTCACTTGAAGGTTAGCGACCTTAACCGAGAATTTGATTGTAACTTAATTAATGTTAACCAACGGACCAAGAGTTTTGTGAACGGTCTCTTAAGTAAATTTAGCTCCACTTAAATAAGAAATAGGGTACGTCTGGGCCCTAATTTCCTGAATCCGTCCATTTGGGTTCAGAAAGAAGTCTCGTTAGTTAACATATTGTAGAGTTTGCAAGCTTTGTAGCGAGCCGTAAATCTACGGTCTGTACGCAGCACAAGTGGGAGTAAGTGGTCTCCTACCCTTTAGTAAGTAAAAATATCCTTTGAATATCTGGGTCGAATTCCGACCACTTCATTTATTGTTATGTATTTTTTTGTTGCACTAAAACCTAAAACCCCTCGATCTATAAATTATTGAAATTCCGATAACTGTTAATCTTTTCTTTAGATTTATCATTGTTGATCAATTTAACGATTTGAAGTCAATCACTGTGAACTTTGTCTTTGACGTTAAGATTATTGTATTGTCTGAAATTTTATAGATGTAATACAGAATAAAATATTAAATGCATGTACTGTGTCAAGTAACATTTAATAAAATTTATAAGAGGGCGTGTGTTGTTTTAAATACCTTGTGATAGACCCCTCTTGTTAGCTGGGGAAAATTAACGTTCAAAGTAGGCTTGTGGAAAGCCGAAGGAACCTAGCCTATCAATTTAAAGGGCCATCCGTCTTGGGTAGGCCGAATAATCCTGAACGAAAATAAGAGATAAAATTAACGTAATAGAGAACGGGCGTTCCATACCATAAACAAAAATACGGATTGGGCGCGTACCTCATTTGGTGTCAGAAGTGGGATCCTATTTCAAGGTATTTATCGCAAGAGTGTAACTTTGTTAACATAAATTTGCAACAATAAATCGGTACAATAATTGAGAACAGTAAGAAGGGTCGTTAACAGTGATTAAAGTTTTAAAGGTTTTTTTAAACAAACAAATAACTTTCGCAATGTCGGTAAAGAGTGTAGAAATAACGAATGAGGAAAGCGTAAGTGACATGAATGATTCCGAAACAACGAACTTAAACGAAATAAGTACAGAAAGTTTGGAAAATTTAAAAAGCATAAATTTGGCCAAAATTATTCGGTTAATAAAGGAATTAAGGGAGGAAATAAATCGAAGAAGGTCGAAACTGGAAGACCTTGTAATGATTATTCCGCGATGGGAGTATTTGGACAACCGAAGATCGGGGGTTCGTCCCCGAAGAATCTCTCTAGTTCCTCCCGTTACAGAAGAACTTGCGAGGCAAGAAAGGATTGGGTGGAGACCAGAGAACCCAGAAGACATCCCAAAGAATCCTTGCAGAAGTGCACACACCACAAGAGACGAGAAACACCGCACCGACGAAGACCGGCAGCAGAATATAAAAACCGTCGTACAGGTATTAAAGAGTACTAGCTTACCTTTGCAACGTGAACAGGCAGTAAGGGGTCCTGAGCAAACGACTTTTGGACACACTTGGAAGGAAGTTCGCCGAAGTTTATGGGCGAACGGGCACAAGAGAACCCAGGAACCAGCCCAAACGCCGTCAGGAAGGAACAAGGTGAGACAGTCAACCCAATTGCCACAAGAATATTAAGTGCAGGTAATGCCTTGGTTCAGGCTAATCCCACAAGGAGACATATTAAAGTGGGCATACCTAAGGACGCGTTGAAGACCGTTATGCCGGAGTATGCTTGTAATTGCATCAAAGGAACATCCTTTCGGAACTATTGGATGGAATCAACCCAGTTTTCGGTAAACAACCCAAGCTTAGGACTAAAGATGAAGAGGTCCTAAGAGAAGAAACGCCACATGACAGAAGCCGAAGACTGCGAAACTGCAAAATCCTCCCACATCCTGGGACTACAACTCACAAGATTCAGAAGAAAGAACAGCCACAGCCACAAAGGAGGACAACAGCAAGGATGTGGAGGTGAACGACGGAGACAAGTCCAGCAAGAGAGGAGAGCCCAGAAGGAAGAACTGTGACACTGGTCACAGGAGGAATAACACAACTCAAGAATGTGACTACAACCCCATGAGAAACCAGAAGAGAAAACAAACCAAGTCAAATGAAGACAGAGACTCCAAAGAGGAAACAATGGAAGAAAGTGGCCGGAGCCAGTGCAAGATTTGTCAGCAAATGCGAAATTGGGAAGAGGCGTGCCCTCGAGCAAACCTTCGACAGGATTGGAAGGAGAAGCCTCCCGAATAGCTTCAGAGGAAGTAGCGGCGAGTCCGTCGGCTAGGACTGATCACCCTACCAGTACTCGTCGCTCAACAAGCTTCCACCGCGCTGAGCGATGGTGGAGCTTCCGTCACATTGACATAAGCTATGCACAAGAACATCGGGAGCCTTCTTGGACAGTGGCCAACTTCTCAGTTGCACCCCCCCCCATTCATGTAAGAGGAGTAGAAGTAAGTTTGACTATGGGAAGGGGGGTTGAAGAATTCTTTTGTGTTTGTATAATTCCAGAGGCTCAGCAAGACTTGACTATAGGCGTATTGTTTCGGAGGACATGAAGACGAAACAAAGGTACGAAGCCCAGGTAGACCACCAGAAGAGGACAGTCACTGAATGAAACAGTAACCATCCAAGTAAAGGGAGTAGACAGTAAAGTGCGAGGGTGACTCTGGTAGAGGCAATCCCGCACGAAACACTAAAGGTGGCCGCCGTGATTCTGACGAGTGAAGTCAGAGACCCGGGGACGTAGTTCCCCTGGGACGTCTACTCTACGCTGCAATGAATGTGCAGTGAAGCTCGGGGAAACTTAAAAAATGTTACCGAGCAGGATCCCACAGAGGAAGATGAGGTTACTGATGATCAATCAGGATGACGAAGAATACCTTGGCGAAAAAGAGACGTCGTGGGCATAGTGACGGAGGCAGAGCTAATTGGGAGGGTAGTCGACGCTCACCCCAAATTGGAACGAATGTCACGGTGAAAGGAAGTCAAGCATTGAAGAAGGACTTCGAAGAACGAGTGACAAGCCTCAAGTCCCATGTCCTTGGTTGGAAATCCTTTTCCGACAAAGAAAGGAAAATCGTCGAAGAGTGGCTAAGGGATTATTCAATGTCTTCTTACTGGGTGGCGAGCCCTTGGGTTATAATAACCTGATGCCAATGAAGTTGGAAACCCAGGACCATCCTCCCATCTTTAGGCGACCCTACAGGACCTATTACACACGAGGAGGAGGTAAAGCGACAAATAGCAGAAATGCTGGATCAAGGAGTGATACAGCATAGCCGTTCCACCTGGTCGTTTCCATTGGTAATCGTGAAAAATGGGGATATGGGTTCCCCTGGACGTCTATTCTCCGCTGCATAGGATATGCAGTGAGGCTCGAGGATACTTGGAGAAGTTGTCGAGCAGAATTCCAAAGGGAAGTTAAATGATATGGGAATAGACAGTGGAAAATTGGGGATATGAGTTCCCCTGGACGTCTATTCTCCACTGCATGGGATATGCGGTGAGGCTCGAGGATACTGGGAAAAGTTGTCGAGCAGAATCCCCAAAGGGAAGTTAAAGGAAAAGGGAATAGACGAAGAAGAAAATTTGGGGTATGGTTTCCCCTGGACGTCTACTCTACGCTGCAAGGAATGTGCAGTGAGGCTCAGCGTGGTTTGCAAGTATCACAGAGCGGGAAATCTCAACGGGAAGTTAACACTTTCCAAAGAGGCGGTAAAGTATCTTGAGAAATAAAGGTGACGACTGAAGAGTATCACCTTGAAGATAAGATGACATCGGCATGGTGGTTGAGGCAACGAGAACGGGGAGGTTCGTCGGAACAGCCGTTTGATTCCTCGCCCGAAACGGAAAAATGGAACAAGTGTCACGGTGAGAAAGAGCCAAATTTCCACAAGTGACTAAGAAGAGATTGAAAGCACCTCAAGACGCATGTTCACCGATGTCCGTCGCTCTCAAAGGGAAGAAGACCGACGAGGGAAAGAAAAGATTAACTACTACCGTCACCGGTAGAGTACCAGGACCACGTGATCACTAGGAACGAAGAGTGACCACAGGAATCCAAAGGGGAAGCGATTGAAGAAAAGAAGCGTAGGGCCCTGAGGCTTTGTGTAGACTATAGACCTTGGGACGTCAATGGCAGCAAGGAAAATTAAGTACCCATCATTGGGGGAAACCTTGGCCAAGTTGCACACGGGACTCATTACTTCTCGAGCAGGGATTTACGCTCGGGAGAATGGCAGTTGGCCATTCACGACGATAGCATCTCGAAAACTGCCTTCCCCACGGGAAGCGGTCATTTCGAGTTCAGGGTGGTCCCGTTTGGATTGTCCAATAGTCCACCAGTGTTCCAAAGAGTAATGAATTTGATTTTGCCGAAGCAATTGGACAAGGAAGTACAGATGTACTTAGATGACCTCATTGTCCTTGGAAGGTTTTAGAAGGACATGACGAGAGGGTACAACGAGCCTTGGATAGCCTACGCACCACCAGCTTAAAGGTAAAGTTGGAAAAATGACAGTTATTACAGTCCCAGGTGGGGTAATTAGGCCATGTGGTCACCAGGAACGGGGTGAAGCCCCAACAATCCAAAGAAGAGGCCAACCAACAGAAAGGAATTGAAGCAATGTTATATTTGGGCAGAGAGTCATCGTCCGTTCTGACCATAAGCCGTTGAAGTGGCTTCTGAGGGAAGGACACCGAGAGCCCAAATGGAAGACTAGAGCGTTCGGTTATGACATTGCAAGACTGCGACGTTCTCATCGAGTACGTGAAAGGCAAACTCAACAGAGTGGCCGATTGGTTGTCCCGCCCGCCTGGAGTGACGAAGGAGTTTGTGAACGCAATATCCGAACAAAGCGATCATTGATCGCAAGGTAATCGGCAAACAACAGTAGAAGGACGTTGAAATAGCGGCAATTCGAGCAGCCATCGAAGAAGGAAAGGCTTTCAGCTGGTCCGTAACCAAGCCCATCCAGCCGTCGAGAGTCAAACTAGTGAGGAACCTGCTGGTTTACATCGATGCGAACGGAAGAGAGGTCATCGTAGTTCCTAAAAAGTTGAGAGAGCAGCTCATTTGGAAAGCCCACACTGACGTCGGGAGCATGCATCCGGGAGCTGCCGGAACTACAGAAATCCTACGGGACCTTTATTTTGGCCAGGTATGGTTCAACAGGTACAGCAGGTAGTCCAAGCGTGCGACACGTGCGCGCGGAACAAATGGACGCGGAAAGTGACTGTGGAAACAATGCCTTGTGTGCGAGGCCACAGTCCTTGGGAACTTCTGCACGTGGACTTAGTTGGTCCCCTTCCTCCGACCGTGGAAGGCAGCCATTATATCCTCACGTGTGTGGATAGTTTCAGCAAATTCACCATACTGGCAGCAATAAAGGACAAGACGGCCCGGGAGGTGGCGGACAAGTGCCATCGTTTGATACGGTGCAAACTGGGTGCCCCTTCAGCAGTAGTATCCGACCAAGGCAAGGAGTTCTGGAACTCTACCTTGCAGGAGCTCTTCAGGGTTTGGGAGTACGACACCAGGACCGCCGCATACCAGCCCCAAAGCAACGGGGAGGTCGAACGTCGGAATAAAGAGTTATGCATCAAACTCTGCATACTTTGTAAAGAAACGGGACGAGACTGGGATAAAATCCTCGACACCGTGGAATTGTCCTTGAACATCAGAGTGCATCGAGCCACGGGGTATTCTCCATTCTTCTTGATGTACGGGCGAGCCCCCAACGTACCTTCAAAGCTATTTCGCATGCCACAGGAGGCGTGCGGGAGCCCGTACAACCCAGAGGAATACGCCGAAGACCGAAAGAGGAGTCAGAGAAACTACCGCCGAGTGGAAGAGTTCATGCGGAGATACGAGAAGGCTAACGGAATCAAGGAATTGAAGCCGTTCGAAGAGAAGGCGCCCCATGGCTTGGTGTACATTGATTACCCGCGACCGGGCAGAGGCAAGTTGGAGCCCCGGTACGAGGGTCCATACATCATCAGGAACAGAAGACTCCAGTAACTTATCTCCTGCGTCACATGATCACTGGACATGAGATAGTGATCCATCGAGACCGCATCCGCCGCAGCATCGATGCCCCATGGGACGTTGAGCGACAAGGCGGGGCGGACGACGCAGGGGATGAGATGGGGGAAGGGCCACGCCCCTCCTCTCGGGAGCTTCGCCCTCGACACCGGAGAAAACATCACGGGGAAGTGAACCGGAAGGCGCCTCCCGCCCCCTGGCAGGACCGAGCGGCGGAACGAGGACCGCCGGGCGCTTCCGAACTACTTCCTCACGGAGAGCTTCGCCCAGGACAGGGAGAAACATCAACACGGGGAAGTGAACCGGAAGGCGCCTCCCGCCCCTGGCAGGACCGAGCGGCGGAACGAGGACCGCCGGGCGCTTCCGAACTACTTCCTCACGGAGAGCTTCGCCCAGGACAGGGAGAAACATCGACTAGGGGAGGTGAACCGGAGGGCGCTTCTTGCCCGCTGGCAGGACCGAGTGGCGGAATGGGATCCGCCGGGCGCCTCCGAGCTACTTCCTCCCCGAGAGCTTCGCCCAGGGAACGGAGGAACATCGACCCGTGGAGGTGAACCGGAGTGCACCTCCTGCCCCCGGCAGGACCGAGTGGCGAGCAGGAGCCGCCAGGTGCTTCCGAACTACCTCCTCGCGGGGACCTTATGGGAATAGGGTCCCCCGGAGAAAGCAGACAGGCTGCTTTCCCAGGGCCACCGTTTGAGCGTCAGTATGCTCTTAGGCCCCGACCTCGAGTACACTACGAGGAACCCGAGGATGACTAAAATTAAGTGTGTCAGTGTTGGTGTCCCAATAAAGGGAACAAATAAAATCTATCAGTGATAGTGTCCCAATCAAGGGGACAAGTAAATGGAAAGTTTTTGTGAGTAAAGTGATAATACCCGACCCTAGTTAAGAAAGTTTGCATCGGAGTGCAAAATTAAAGGAGGGGAGGGATGTCGTAACCATGCAATTGGCATGCAGAAATGTTAGTTTTAAGATTTTTATTTTGTTCGCAAAAAGCCAAGCGTTTTGGGTTATGAATATTCATAAAGGCATAAGTTAAAGATGTTTTCAAAAATAGAACGGTCGTTCTATTTAAGTGGTTCTCAGGGAAGAGGACCCAAAACCGCTTGGCCGCGGATTTACAACTAAAGTTCCAGATGTACAATGGTTAGTTTCGCTTTCAAATGAGGTTGTGACTTTATAACGCAGACTCGAAGACGCCAAAGTTGAACCACAGGGGGTCATAAACTTAGGGCTTCGAATCTGTTAACGGTCTTTAAATGTATTTCGTGGGAAGAAGGAGGGGTCTATACTCGGAAATCAGGTCCAGCTCCAATCAGGGGGCCCAGGATCCTGGGAAACGAGTGAAGACGCCTTCTTTCTCTCTTGTATGGGTAATAGCCTTCTGGAGGGACGATCTTAGGAAAATAAATGATTTGATAGGTTTGCAGAATATTGGAAGGCGGGGTCCTTCAAATTTGTAAAGTAAATTCAAAATTGATAAGTCAGTTGTAGTCGTTCCTCCTTGAAGTTAACTGTGGTTAAACAAACACCCTGTAGACTTGTGGCGTAATAAACTTTAAAACGGAAAGTGTACCATGTCATTAGCTTACGCGGAAATCGGCGCGTAAAAGTAAGAAAACTTAAAACTGAAAGAATCAATTGTCACTAAAGTAAAAATTAAGAACTTATAGTTCATGAAATTCGTTTACGCGGAAATTTGAGAATATTCACTTGAAGGTTAGCGACCTTAACCGAGAATTTGATTGTAACTTAATTAATGTTAACCAACGGACCAAGAGTTTTGTGAACGGTCTCTTAAGTAAATTTAGCTCCACTTAAATAAGAAATAGGGTACGTCTGGGCCCTAATTTCCTGAATCCGTCCATTTGGGTTCAGAAAGAAGTCCCGGTAGTTAACATTGTAGAGTTTGCAAGCTTTGTAGCGGCCGTAAATCTACGGTCCGTACGCAGCACAAGTGGGAGTAAGTTGTCTCCTACCTTTAGTAAGTAAATTTATCTTTGAATATCTGGGTCGAATTCCGACCACTTCATTTATTGTTATGTATTTTTTTGTTGCACTAAAAACATAAAACCCCTCGATCTATAAATTATTGAAATTCCGATAACTGTTAATCTTTTCTTTAGATTTATCATTGTTGATCAATTTAACGATTTGAAGTCAATCACTGTGAACTTTGTCTTTGACGTTAAGATTATTGTATTGTCTGAAATTTTATAGATGTAATACAGAATAAAATATTAAATGCATGTACTGTGTCAAGTAACATTTAATAAAATTTATAAGAGGGCGTGTGTTGTTTTAAATACCTTGTGATAGACCCCTCTTGTTAGCTGGGGAAAATTAACGTTCAAAGTAGGCTTGTGGAAAGCCGAAGGAACCTAGCCTATCAATTTAAAGGGCCATCCGTCTTGGGTAGGCCGAATAATCCTGAACGAAAATAAGAGATAAAATTAACGTAATAGAGAACGGGCGTTCCATACCATAAACAAAAATACGGATTGGGCGCGTACCTCAATTTAATCATAGATTTTTATTAGTATTCCATTATTAATCAAGATTTGAACTTGGTTTTTAAACAAATTTACATTCACAATATTTTTTATATCAGCATTTAAATCATTCCATAGTTTCAATCCAATGAAAATGGGTAATTTTTGAGATGAAGACAATTTGTATTGAGGTACAACATGCTTTGATCTATTTCTGGTCTGATACGAGTGGATTTCTTGATGAGTTACAAAATATTTATTTATCCATTGTAAGTTAATGATTTTGTTCTTACACTCATAAATAAAAATAGAGTGTGCCAGTTTGGTTATATCAATGAGCTTTAGTAGTTTTAGCTCTTTAAATAATGCACTACAATGATCAAGGGGATCAGCCATCACATAATAACCTTAATGCTCGTTTTTGAATGACAAATATACTTTTTAAACCGTTGTTAGTGGAGTTTCTCCTAAACAAGGGTGCAGTACGTTATATAAGGAAGAACAAGAGTATGATACAGAATTAATAAAACTTGTTTAGGCACTACATTTCTAAATTTAAACATTATAGCAACGCTCTTTGAAATCTTTTTGAGATATAATTTACATGATCATTCCACTGTCAATTCTAATCTGGCATTACACCAAGAAATTTTGTTCCAGTACACTCCTTTACAACGATTTCATCAACATTAAGTTCATCAAGATACACATTTCTTTTATTGATAAAAATCAAGAAATTTGTTTTACTGGTATTTAGGAAGAGTTTATTGGTGGTCAACCATTTCATTAGATTGATAAATTCTGGTTTAATTATATTCTCAGCTTAATTAACACCTTTGCAAGAAAAAGACACAGTTGTATAATCTGCAAACATTATGAAATTAAGTTTATCAGATGAACGATGAAGGTTAGTTATGTATAATAAAAATAACAGTGGACTCAAAATGAGCATTGTGGTACACCATGTTTGACAAGCATTTTAGTTGAGTAGACCTTATTTACTGATACAAAATGATATCTATTGGACATAATAACTTTTAAACCAATCACTAATTGCTCCTCTAATGCCGTAACAATATAATTTGTTAAGTAGAATATTATAGTTTATTACATCAAATGCCTTAATCAAATCCATAAATATTGATATCATTATTTCTTTGCTCTCTTTAGCTATGTTTGCATTTTCCACAAGATTTAAAATAGCCATTTTCATTGTTTTATTATTATGGAAGCCATATTGATTCGGAGATAATAAATTGTAGGATTCTAAATATCGCTGCATTCTACTTTTTACAATTTTTTCAAAAACTTTGCTGAAAACAGATAATGAACACAGCGGCCTGTAATTAGTTGCTGGTGCAGGATCACCGCCTTTAAAAAGGGGTGTTTTAGCATTAATGGGAATATTCCTTTGGAAATACTTTGATTGATAATTTTAGCCAAAGTTACAGGTATCTTATCTTTAACACGTTTCAGTATAGGTACAGGAATGTTATGAGTGCTATTTTTTGTATTTTTTTAATTTACCAATAATATTCCGGACCTTAGTAGAGGTGTAAAAAGTGAACAATGAACAATAGTTTTATGTTCGAATGTCCATTTTTACATGAGAAGCCAAAATCGCAGAAGCGAGTTTTGGATAGAATTTCGATTTGTACGTCTTTATTCATTCCTGTATTTTTCCAATTCATCTTTCTAATAATGACTTATACACTATGACGTCACAAAATAACTTTATTCTCTTTACGTTTCCCACTCTGTGTCTCTAATTCGTTCTTGTAAATCTTCCTAACAATGATTCGTACTCTACGTACAAATTCAATAACTATGACGTCCCATTTTCCCGTCATTAATTTCCCTTCATCATATCTCTAGTATTCAATGTATGAAAATTTATATATCATCATAATAAAAACTGTACACCCTCTAGAAGTCATTATTTATATGTTATGTAGTATAAATATAATTCTTACATTCATATCTTATCTTGACCAATTATCCAACATAAATCTTATTAAATAATCATCTGTACTCGTGTCAGTCATGAAATGCAAAACTTTTGCCTTCGTTCTAAAACGCAAAAATACGTTCTCGTATTGTTTTTAAAAAAAAGTGCGTTCACCCCTCAAGATATTCATGAATGCTTAGGTAAGCGATCGAAATTCCGCTAACTGGCAGAAGTGAGCGCTTCTAAGATAAAAAAGGTCTCCTTTCGCTTTGATTCGAATTTATAACATTATAACATATTATTTCAGTAGTAGATATGTCAATTAACAATTTGCTAAAATTGTAATTAAATGTAATCCTTTAATATAATGTAATTGATGTAATGTACTTTAATGAAACTGTAATGAACAATAACTTGTAATGTACTTCAGTGAAACTAATTAAATGTAATGATTTAATTTATAATGTAAGAATGTACTTTAATGGAATTGTAATTAAAAAGTGAATATGAATTAATTGGTAGTTGTAATCCATGATTGTAATCATAATTGTAATGAACCAAAACTAATACGTACTCAGGCATGTACTCAAAATTCTGCTGATGTGCTAATACGAAATAATATCGCCTCTATAAATGTCGAATCAGCGATACTACTGTCTTTTTTATTTTTATATTTTTTTAGTTGAAATCATGTGTTTAAGAATGGGGGAAATTTAACCTTCAACTGTTCTCCCCCAAACATTAGATTATATTATGCATGTACCATCTTCATTTAGGACACTTCAAGATTAGACATCTTAAGATTAACACTTCTAGATTAATCTTCATCATTTGTACTTGATATTAGCACCTCATTAGGGGGGGGGGCAGAGGCCCCTTGCCTCCTTAACTTAAGTATTTTTAGACTCCGGCCTGAGCCATGGTCGAAAGAGGTCGAACCTCTACCCCTGTAAATTCAGAGAAGTACCTGTAATTTTTAAGAAGTAAACTACACTTTAAGAAGTTTTTATCTTTTTCCTTCGAGCCGTGCTCGCTTCAGACTTAGTCAGAAAAGTCGATAATTATAAAAAGAGAAGAATTAATAAGCAGAAAGAAAAGAATTAACAGAGTGTCGACCCCCTAAGGCGACCGAAAAGAATTATAGAAAAGTATAAAGAAGAAGCATCCGTTGCAGCCTCCTAACTAGAACCCCCTTCGAATCCGAACCGACAAAGGGCCATAAAGGGGGGGGTTAACAGAGGTAACAGGAACAAAAGAAAATGAATTTAGTGGGCTGGGTGGCATATATTTTAAAGGTGAATGATCATTATTTAGTAACTGTGAGCGAAGCTAATCAGCTATTGAAGTAAAATGGTTATTTAAAGAGTCTGTAATAGAAGTATCATGAGTAATTTCTTTGCTACCAACATTTAGTTTCTTTGTTGAATGTTTCTTAATATGGTTTCTGAAAAGACGGTTTATGGCTGTCCAAGTGTTTTTCACGTCTCCTTTATGTTTAGAAAATTGATTGTTATAATAGTTATATTTTGCAATTTTTATTATTTTAGTTAATTCGTTTCAATATTGAATATATTTTACTTTAGGAATTTTGTTTTGTAATTGCAATTTGAATAATTTATTTCTGTTCTTTATTGAAGTGATAATTCTTGGAATAATCCATGGATTTGAAACACTTTTGTGCGAAACTGTTTTCCTTCTTAAAGAAAAGCAAGTATTAAAAATATGGAATAAGGTGTCAGAATAGAATTGAAACATGATCTGGATCATTCATAGGTTCGTCACAGCCAAACCGGATATTTTGTACACTCGTACAGCCCCAATAAATTTTCTTTTGTTAACTTCTGAAAATATTCTGCAGTTAAGAGTTGTTTTATCTTCAACCTGAACAATGTTATTGTATACAGTGCAAGTGGGAAAATGATCACTGATGTTTGTGGTTATAATTCCAGAATTTAAGAGGGCAGTGTTATTTACAAATATATTATCAATTGGAGGTTCTGTTACACGTACATGTCACACATATACGTGTATATATATACACCACACACACACACACACACACATGTATGTATAACAGGCAAAATAATAATAATAATAATAATAATAATAATAATAATAGGCGCCCTAACGGTAATGCCTGAAAGTTGTACTGTGTATAATAATAATAATCTTACTAATAATAAATTTTCTATCAGTCATGGCGGATAACTTGTTGAAAATAGTCTCATATAATGTAAGGTCAGTGAAGAATTCAACTGTAGATGTTCATAAAATTTGCGACAGTGCAGATTTAATACTCCTGCAGGATCACTGGCTACCTAAGCAAGAGCTAAAATTCCTCTCTACCATCCATGATGACTTTATGTACCATGCGTCATCAGCAATAGACTTGTCAGACGAATTAATGTACGGTAGACCTTTTGGTAGTGTTGCTTTCTTAATAAGGAAAAATTTGTCTAAACATACAAAATTTTTAACAAGCGATAATGTAAGGTTGTTAGGCATTGAATTACAAGTGAACAATGGTTGCATATTAATTGTAAACTGCTATTTACCATACAACAATGGCAGTAATCTAGATGAATACATTGATTTGCTGTACAAAATTAAGTCATTATCAGATAACCCCAAATATTCTCACTGTATAATAATGGGGGACTTTAACGCGCGTGTGAACTCGGAATTCTTTGTACAATTGGGTAACATGTGCAAGTAGGCCAATTTAAGTATAAGTAATGTAAATGTATTAGGGGTAAGCAGTGGTAATTTTACATACGTCAGTGATATGATTGGTACCACCAGGTGGATTGAGCATTGTCTCACTAGTAATAATCTAAAGGATCGAAGCAGGAAGCCCCCTGATTAAATCTTACAACTATCTTACTAAGATTATTCCTGGATGGAATAATTTTATTGCCCCCCTGAAGAGGGAGTCGAAAGACGCCTATGATTTGTGGTGCTTTCATGGTAGACCCAGATTAGAACCTGTATACATGAATATGTGTAGAAGTAGGGGTCAGTATAAGGCGGCCATAAGGCGATGTAAACAGGAAGAAGAGTCTATTCGAGCATCAAAAGCCTGTGAAGCTCGCATAAATAACGATAATAACAAATTTTGGAAATTTGTTAAAAATCAAACGGGTTTCAAAAATGTCCTCCCTCCGACAATCGATGGGGTGTCGGGGGAGGATGAAATTGCAAAGCTGTGGAAAAACCACTATTCTAACATTCTTAACAGTGTGAGTAGGGATAATCTTAAGATAGATTGCAGCGAAACGATTGTGGGAGGGACAAGGGAAAATACTTTGATATCATTTTCTGAAGTAAAGAGGTTAATTAAAGAGTTAGACTGGTTCTGCGTCAGGGGTAGATGACCTATCGAATCAGCACTTAAAATATGCCAATGACGTAGTATGTCTGCATACATCATTGCTCCTATCAGCCATGCTTGCTCATAGCTATATCCCTGCAGAGTTCATGAGGGTATATATCTTGCCCCTGGTCAAAAATAAGTAAGGGAGACATTCTGGCCAGCAATAATTACAGGCCTATTGCTGTCGCTTCCTGCTTCTCGAAACTAGTAGAAAAACTCTTGTTACTCCGATTAAATGATTTCCTATGGACATCTCCTAACCAGTTTGGCTTTAAAAGGTCCCACTCAACTGACCTGTGTATCTATGTACTTAAAGAAACAATATCTAAAACACTGACAGTAATTCAACTATTTATAGCTGTTTCCTTGATATAAGTAAGGCATATGATAGGGTGATCACAATATTTTATTTGAAAAACTAGAAGACAGGAAGGTTCCCATGTACATATTAAATTTATTGAAATTTTGGTATTCCCACCAATCTTTCACTGTTAGGTGGGGCAATGTACTATCCGAGTGTTTTGGCTCCTCTTGCGGGGTGAGACAAGACTCCTTGCTCTCCCCTATGCTGTTTAATGTGTATATCGACGGATTAATTGTTTCACTTAATGAGGCAACAGTGGGATGTTGTATAGATAACACAAGGATAAATAACTTAGTTTATGCCGATGATATGGTGTTAATAAGTCCCTCTGTTAAAGGTCTGGATCGGCTACTAAAAGTCTGCGAAGTGTATTCGCAGAAACATGATATTCTTTTTAATGTTACAAAAACTAAGGTTATGCAATTTCATCCTAAAAGCTGTAATCAGCCAGCTGATATAAGGTTTAAAATGAATGGTGAAGTAATTGAGGAAGTACAAGAGTTTAAGTATTTGGGTCAAACTATTACCAGCAACTTGAGTGATGACTCGGATATAAGAAAATAATCTCGAAGCCTGTGTGCTAAAGCAAATATGACCATAAGGCACTTTCGATTCTGTACAAGTGAAGCTAAAGACACCCTCTTTCGTACTTTCTGCAGTAATATATACGGACAGCAACTGTGGGTAAATTATAAAAAAGGTTCTAGCAGAACTCTAAATTTGTTGTACAACAGGTCTTTTAGACTCTTACATAAATTACCCCCCGAGATGCTCAGCTTCGCAAATGTTTGCTACCCGCAACGTCCCGAGCTTCCCCGGAAGTAACAAGACGTGCTCAATACAGTCTAATGCAAAGAATTAAAAAATCAACCAACCCGATCATCCAAGCTATCCATGAGTCCTGCCATTTATCCTCTAAGCCAGGGCTTCTCAAACTTTTTTCACTTGCGACCCCTTTGGATCAGACAAATTTTTTCGCGACCCTTCACTCAATGTCATAAAAGCAATAGGTACTAACACTGTATATTTATGAAAAAAATAATATTTTCAAATGTTTCTGCGACTCCCAATAATATTTACGCGACCCCTAGTTTGAGAAGCGTGGCTCTAAGCTATGGACTTCTTGGTACGAAAACGTCTGTCTGTAGCTCCACTTAACTTCGACATTACAGTATTATTTCTAATCAATTGTATATATTTCTATCCTTAGTATATGAACTGTCATTGTATTAATAATATTTGTCATATGGACTATATAGTCTGCCAATAAACCTTTTCATTTTCATTTTCATTAATTTCAGCTATTGTGCGATTCCATGTAGTCGGTTTGATCTCGTAATATCGTCGTTTTTGGTGTATTATTTAAATGATGAACAAGACTATTGATATACACGAACATTTTCGGAAATTGTTATTATATTTTTAAGTATTTATAGAGGAAGTTTTATTAAAATTAAATTAAGGAGGGGAAGGTGAAAAGGAAAGAAGCAAAAAAACAAATGACAGAAGTAGTTGACAGGGTGGGAGGAATAAGAGACATGGGAAGAGGTAATAATCGGGGAGCAGGGGGGGGGGAGAGAAGAGAAGGGTCATGTATTAGTTGAGGTGAAGGGGGAAGGAAAAGAGAAAATAAAAATGAAGGTAAATCGAAAAATAACAAGGAGGCAGGAGGGGAGAGAGAGAGAGAGAGAGAGAGAGAGAGAGAGAGAGAGAGACGAGAGGGGGTATAGCGAGAGGGAGGGGGAGGAGGAGAGGGAGGGAGTGAGAGTGGGGGAGACAGAGGGACTGCGTTGTTTCGGAAAAGGCTATATAGGGTAGAGCACGACTATTGCAGGGGCTGTACAATTTAGGGTAGGTTGATTTTGGAACTGTGATCTTGGACTAGTCTAGATAGAAAGGTATTAATGTATAAAAAATGATTGTATTTTTTGAGGATTGTTAATTATTTTTAAGTCGTTAAATTGCCGAATTTTACGCGTAAAATCGCGCGTGCGGCATTCGCGCAATGTAAACAAACAAAATATCGGACCTTATTTCATCAAAATAATCAATTAAAATTCGGCTTTTTTAACAAAATGATGCTTGAAACTTATTGTAAATGCATTATAGATGTTTATTAGTGTATTATTTTGTATTTTTTAATGATATTTACCTATAAAATGTTTATTAAATTAAGTTATTTTATGATGCGTTCATTTAATTGTGTTTATTTTCAGATATTTCATAAAAATGGGTAAAAAACGGAAGTCTGCAGTGTTAACTCGAAGTGATAGTGCCAAAAAATTCAGTGGCCAGCCTTCCCCTTTGGATAAAACAGAGCCTCCTACCCTCCGCCAAGTTATTCAGTACAGTTATTTCCTCCAAAACAGCCACCCGGACTTGAAAGACTATGATATTGCTAAAATGATAGCAAAAGATGTGATTGAGATCTGGCAGGCAGTGAACCCGCGGCTGCCCCTGTATGGGGAATATTATGTAGTGAAATTGGTGGATAAAGTGTGCTTCAAGAAAGCAAAAGAGATAAACAGGAAATCTCTTTCTACAGTCCAGGAGCAGAATCTGGAGGAAAAACTGGATAAACTTTTTGACATTTCTACTTGCACCTGTAAGCTACCTGTTCGTCCCTGTGATGACAATGCTGTGAAGTGCAAGAAAGAAAATTGTCAAACACAGCACATAATCTGCACTTGTCCTCCCAGTAAGAAGGTAATACTATTATTTTTTAACTTTTAACTGGCCTAACTTAGTGCGATTAGGTGCCTTTTAAATGGAAGGAAATTCAATGCGTGTAATTGAAAAATATCCACATTTTCCTCCTGTAATCTTCCCCCCCCCCCTTGGTAATAGAAATTAATAATCAATTTTTTTTCAGGATTTTATCTCTTATTTTAGATCCGCTATTTAATATACTTTAATATTTCAGGTTCCAGTAGAGGAGAGGGAATACTTGAGAGATCAGAGGGCCTAAATAGGACCCAAGGGCTCTTTCCAGCTGGGATCTGTGGATAAAGCTGCTGTGAAGAGAGACCAGAGGGCT
Source organism: Bathynomus jamesi (assembly GCA_023014485.1). Lineage (NCBI taxonomy): Eukaryota > Metazoa > Arthropoda > Malacostraca > Isopoda > Cirolanidae > Bathynomus > Bathynomus jamesi. The sequence goes on along the minus strand of JAJOZX010000046.1, from coordinate 2,439,915 downwards.
GCAGCTGAAGCAGAAAGATTACAGAGCCACATTCAACAGCAGCAGGAAGTGGATTTGGCCACTTTTGCCTCCACACCTTCACAAGATATTTCTTTTGAATCCAGCTCAGGAGAATCAGGAGAGGTAATATATATTTTTTTTCTTATATCTTATCCCATTTTTACCCAAATTTATCCCTACTTTTTGTCCCTATTTCCCCTTTTTTACCCCCATTTTCGCTTTAGTAATTTATTCTTTTTTTCGCCCATTTTCGCCGACTTTTTACCTGAATTTTTACCCATTTTCCCCCCTACTTTCCCACTTTTTTCCCCCCATTTTCGTTTAAGTAATTTATTCTTATTTCCGCCCATTTTCGTCGATTTTTACCCATATTTTTCCTTACTTTTTCCCCTATTTTCCCCCATTTTCGCTTTAGTAATTTATTTTTTATTTTCATTTCAGCCATCTGGTGGTGAAGCTGAAGAGTTCAAGCCAAGAAGGCACCCAAGTGGAGGTTACAGCTTTTTGAAAACCCCCAGATATGCCATGGAACTGATCAGGGGTGATGTTTCTTCCAATCTTGGGGCAAGTCTTGCTAATGCCTTCCTCCTGGACTTACAAGCTATGGACCTGCTTAAGCCTGGCCTTGATGTGAAACAGATAATAGTTGATAAATCGAAAATGGACAGGGAAAAAGCTAGAATGAAAGTGAAAAGTGATGAAAAGCACATTGAGGGTCTGGAAAAATTAGTCTGTATTGGGGTTGATGGGAAAGTTGACAAGGACACTTTGCTGTACAGAGAAGTTAAGGATGAAAATGGGGAGACTAAGCTGAAGAAAGGAAAGGAACAAGAGCACCATTTGACTTTCACAAAGGAGCCGGGAACAAAGTGGAACATATCTTACTCACAGAGTCATCCCAATTAAAGGTGCGAATGGAGTTCTTGGTGAAGAAGTTGCTAGTGTCTTCACATTCTCAGAGTGTTGAAAGGGCCGTGAAGCTGACATCTGAAGCTTCCCATACTGTTTATGGACTCGAATCAAGGCACAAACACATTCTGGCCAGAGCCCTAAGCCGCCAGATGAGGCCTTCCTTTGCTTCTAAGGGCTCTTACAGTGAAAATTATGATGATCTTGGGATCGAAATGTCTATTTAACTGTGTACACGTTTTTTTTACTTTTTTTCAATAAAATTGTAACTTTTTTCAGGATTTTTTTATGAAAATAGCATGATTTTTTCGGCTGAAAATTGCGAAAATGCGGTATTTTTCGGTACGATTTTTTGACGATTTTTGAAACGGTTTCCTCAAAAAACGGTTGCTAGGGATCTGAAATTTTTTGTCAGTTATTATCATATTAAGCCCTGACTATCTCGACTAGTTCAAAGTCGATATCTAAAAAAATGCGGAAAGTCAACCTAACTTACTGTACATGCATGCATATCCATAAATACGCAACCCCATACTACTGTACATGCATGCATATCCATAAATACGCAACCCCATACATATATACATACAGATAAATGGGATGGTAATGCCTTCATATACTTACATAGCATAGAACTGCCATTAACAAGCAAATTTTAAGCTTTATTAGCAGAATGGAGTTATATGGTAAATCTTGTTAGATAATGCCTAATAGTGACGTTATTTACGCTATTTTTAAAGATACAGGAACAGAGAGAGAAAAAGTACATAGAGATTATCTGTTTTAAACTACAAACATATGTTTAGAAATAAATTCATTACGGATATTCACCTAAGATTATATTATACTTCGTACTTATTGGGATATTGGAAGCTAAAATGTAATTAAATATTAAATCATTTTATAATTAAATATCGAATATTAATTACTTTGCTAATAGAGTATCTTAACCTTAGATACCTCGATCGTGCACATATTTTGTTTTATTTTACAATTTATTATTATTTATTATTATTATTATTTCCGCCTTTTCCTCAGGAGTGTAACTCAATTCCATATTAGCCATTGCGTTATTCTACCTGCAACAAAAAAAAAAGGTCCCAAAACAAGACATCAATTTGAACATTTGTTTTAGCTGTAATGTATTACATTTGTAAATTTAATTTAAAATAAATTTTTCTATGACACCGGACTTATGGGACACCTTGTCCTGAGTCGCATTTTTGAATGTAACAACAAAACGGAAGAAAAAAAGGAAGTGAAGAACATTCCAATTTGCGCAGCATCGATTGTAAAAGAGCAAAGAAATGGCGAGATCTTTTTCTTGACCCTTTAATTAACTAATGAACAAATTGATTCCATTCACACTCGAAACAAGGAAGAGAAAGTAGCAAATTTCGAACTCAAAAATTACGGAAGAGTCAAAAAAAAAAAAGAGAGAAATAACAATGACGAGCAATAATACGAAGACAATATGGAAAAATGAGTAAGAAAAAGGAGGATAGAATTAAAAAAAGAAAAAAAAAAGTGAAATAAAGCTCGACAAATGGAGAAGAATTAAGGGAGTCGTAACGACATGTAAAGAATTCATTAAAGAGAAACCAAAACTGTCAAAGATCATGTAATTCTCATTTGTAGGCCTATGATTAAATTCAGAACTTAAATTTTCTCGCAATATATATATATATACACACACACACAGTGGCGTTCATAAGTATTCATACAGGGAGAAATTTTAGTTATATTCGTCCTTATCTTTCGTACCATGCATAAAATAGTTATGAAAAGTTTACCATTCGTTTAGAAAAACTTAACAAATAAAAATTTAGTTTAACTGCAACATATAATGTAAAATATCAAAGAATCTGAGGGAAATAAAGAAAAGTTAAGATCAAAAGTCATTACGGAAGTTAAAGCTAAAATTTAAGTCATTTGTCATTACGTAAATGTGTTGTGTGTGTGTGTATATATATATATATATATACACACACCACTTTCTTTTTTGCGTGCGTGTGCGTGTGTGTTTTGAACCTTCTTAGTTTTCGACGTTTCCTAGCTAAACTAAAAATTCTTATTGTATCTCCTTTAAAACATATAAAATTAAATTTCCTGTTTAGTAAGGAAATAGCAAAAACTAAGAATGTTGTTTTGAAAACGTCAATACCACCCTCCATTTCGGGCTTCATTGGCACACCTAAACTTAATTAATTAAAATGATAGATTCAGTACCATAAGATAACACTTTCAAGTGACACGTATTTGAAAGCCGAATGCATTCCTTAATTACAAAACTGAAATGAAGCTTTAAAAAGATACCTGAAGTATGTGGTCGATATATATATATATATATATATATATATATATATATATATATATATATATATCACAACTTCCTTAGTGATCGTCTGCAGGTCGTCAAAATTCAAGGTATATCATCATCAGAATCGGAAGTACGCAGCTCAGTACCACAAGGGACAGTACTGGCCCCACTCCTGTTCATTATCATGCTAACAGACATAGACAGCGGAGTAAACAGCAATAGTATAGTAACATCCTTTGTAGACGATACAAAGATCAGCAGAAAAATCAGCGATGTACATGACGTGGAGGCCTTGCAGAGGGACACGAACAAAATATACAAATGGTCAGAAGACAACAACATGTCATTCAACGCCGAGAAATTTCAGCTCTTGAGATATGGTAGAAAAGAAGAACTTAAACAGACTGCATATTATGCTCCAGATAGACAGGAAATTCAGAGAAGCATGAAAGCGATTGATCTCGGGATAATAATGACAGATGATGCGAAATTCGAAACACAAAATCAGATAGCGATAAATAAAGCAAAAAGAGTCGCCGGACAGGTTCTAAGAACGTTCAAGAGAAGGGACAGGACAGTAATGATTCCCCTGCTAAAAACACTGATTATACCAAAACTTGAATACTGCTCAGTTTTGACGTCCCCATATAAAAAGGAAGAAACTAATAAACTAGAAGAAACGCAAAGGCATTTCACAGCCAAGATTGATGGCTGCAAAGAACTCAACTACTGGGAAAGACTACATAAACTAAATCTGTACTCACTGGAAAGAAGAAGAGAGAGGTACATCATAATCTACATATGGAAAATGATCGAAAAACTGGTACCAAACCTAAAACTAAACCCAATTACCATTCAAAAACACTGGAAAATAGGAAAGGCAGAATGTGTAGTGTTCCCAAATTAAAAGCACGACAAGGGACCTCCTCAACCCTGAAGGAAAATAGCTTGGTTGTCAGGGGGCCAAGACTTTTCAACCAGCTTCCTAAGGACCTCAGAAACGTAACGGGGGTCAAAGTTGAAGTCTTCAAGAAAAGACTGGATGCCTGGCTCAGGACAGTACCAGATGAGCCGGGCGTGCCTGGCTATGTACGGTGGAGAGCGCAAGAAAGTAACTCGCTCCTCCACCAGGCCAGACCTAGAGGCGGGACCACCAGCTTGACCTCCGTGTGAAGAGAGACCAACACACGAAACAACATAAGGTTCATAAGGTAAGGTGTATATATATATATATATATATATATATATATATATATATATATATATATATATATAATGTTATAATGTTATAATGTTTCAGACCAACAAAGACCCTAGGATCCACTCATGGCTGGTCTACCTAACTGTGTTCGTAATCGTGTATTGTGTATGTCCTCCGTGGTGGCGGAGGGGACCTACAATTTTACGTGGGTTCCGAACCACAAGAACATAAGAAACTTATTTAAAAACTGCCGGTAAATTGGCAACGACCAATTTTTACGAAACTAAATAATTATCAATTTAAAAATAATTAATTATCGGTTTAAAACTAAAGATAGAATCTCTCGGTCCAGAGGAGCAAGTCATAATAGACTACTATCCACAAATATGTTACATTCTATATCTATTTATAACGGACATGCAAATATATCAGATCCAAAGAATCCAGTCAATTTCATTACGGTATCCATCAAGTCACGGTCCATATCGATTGCGGACCAAGTCAAAATTTACAACCATATACATTATCAATTTAAAAATAATTAATTATCGATTTAAAACTAAAGATAGAATCTCTCGATCCAGAGGATCAAGTCATAATAGACTACTACTATCCACAAATATGTTACACTCTATATCTATTATATAACGGACATGCAAATATATCAGATCCAAAGAATCCAGTCAATTTCATTACGGTATCCATCAAGTCACGGTTCATATCGATTGCGGACCAAGTCAAATTTACAACCATATACATTACAATATATACACTTACGAGGAAAAGTGTAGGTGTGGCTGCAAAGACTGTACAGTAATGTAGAAATGTGTGTGCACCCATTATGGGTCTCCCATTTAAAGGTGTTTGTGGGGCAAGTGAAGATCATGAGTTTTTCAATACCTCACAGTACTATGGGGGGCACCGCTCGGCAGAGGAATCTCTTTAAATGAGGTGTGTAAGGACAGAGAGTATCCCCTAACCCAAGACGCTGCCTCCCTATATCCCACAACACTTGTGTTGAGCTGTGGGATCTATCCCCACAAAGCCTTAATTTTACTACCTTAAACTATACCCTTTCTATCAACATGCGCGTCCAATCGATTCTTAAACATGTTTATAGACGTGCTACTAATTACTTCTACCGGCAAACTATTCCAGCTATTTACTATTCTATGCGTAAAAAAGTTTTTCGCAACTGCTGTCTCGAACCTTCTACTTGTCAACTTACACCCGTTATTTCTAGTCCTATTATATTGAGATATTTCGAAAAAGCTATCTCTATCTACGTTATCAAACCCATTCATAATTTTGAAAACCTGGATTAGATCACCCCTTAACCTCCTAGTCTCGAGTGTAGTCAATTTTAACTCTAAGCCTATCCTCGTACGACTTTGACCTAAGAGACGGAATCATCTTAGTTGCTCGTCTTTGAACTCTTTCGATTTTGATATTTTATATATATATATATATATATATATATATATATATATCTATGTTTGTTTTTTACAAGAATTGTTTTGAAAAAAGGGTAAATTTATAGTATTACACCCGTCTCCCTTTGGAGGTGAAATTTATGTTTTTCCTATGGTGTTTGATGTGTTTTGAACGAATCTGACCTTCAAAACCGTCGGAAATGACTCGTTTTTGAGATAACCCCCCTCCCCCAGCCGGCAATCGAAAACGAGTCATTTCCGACGGTTTTGAAGGTCAGATTCGTTCAAAACACATCAAAAACCATAGGAAAAACAAATTTCACCTTCAAAATTGACCTAACCTAACCTATCCTAACCTAACCTAACATATCCTAACCTAAAAGAAAAACAGGAATTACCTTATTCACGTGCAGGGGCAGGCTGAGGCTCTTCCTGGAGTAGATTTCGCTTGTCTTTAACTGAAGAAATGAATAAATACCTTGCCAGGTATTGGTATAGATATTTTGACCGAATACCTGGCCTCTTAACCCATTCCTTTAAATCCCGCCAAAATCTTTCGATATTGTGTGTGTGAATTTCGATATTCTCGTTATCCACAAAATTTTTAGAATGATTAATAACAAAATGCTTGTAACCTAAATCACTTTATAGTCTTGTAGGCAGCCCAGGAATCACTATAAATCACAGAGTCAGGCCTAATGTACTTCTGAATGAGTGGAATGAGTGTTCCATTCCGGTAGCAAAGTAATTCAAATTCGAAATGGATGGAGCGCAGTGATTGGGCAGACATGTAACGGTCACACAAACGAACACACAAACTAAAGTTCGAACACACAAACGAACGTACGAACACACACTAGATACACACCAAAAAAATGTTTATATCTCGAAAACGAAGCATTTGCGACGGAAACGCTATAGAAGGAAAGTGTCTTAGAATTTAAAATTCTACTTAATGAACATATAATAATTGCTGGACGTTAGACGGGTGTAATACTATAATAATACCGAAAAAAGTTTCTCAATATGCGAGAAATTAATTTAGAAATTTGGAGAAGATTTCTCAAAAATACATTAAAACTTAAAATGCAAATAACATGTATTGTAGTGTTTTATTTATTTAAAGGGCCTATTTGGCCGATATATTAAGAGTGCAACAGGTAAATGAGTATCTGTCCAGCTTTACCAGTCGACTTTTCACTGACATCCTTAAGGATTGACGAAATAACTTACCGGTTGGAGTTTATGTTTATTAAAATAACTAAATTATTTAAGGATGTCAAGCCTTTAGGGCAAGGGCGAAACTTCACCGAGAGAGATAGATTCTGGTAATTTACGATTTACACTAAACTGACAAGCTATACAGTACTTACAAAATTTTGAGAGCCTCAAAAACCTGTGATCCTGACTGAACAAAATCTAGAATTCAACTCCCCGTATGTAGGATCTTATGGCACCCTTGTAGAGGGTTTTTCCCCACCTTCTTCCCTCAAGGGCAGCTCTTGTCCCCCATTCTCACCCGAAACACCCACAAAAAATATAAAACCCGTCACTCACATTCTCTGAGAAGTTACATTCAACAGACATCTTAAATTTATCTTTCCAAAACGACTATATAAAAAAACGCTACATTAACATTGTTCATCACAAACATTTCTCTCGGTGCCATTTATTAAATTTATTACAAATCATTACAGTACTGAAAGTAATAAACACTTGTGAAGTTAATCACATTTAGATAAAAATATGTAAATTAAAATTAGAAATATTGTGCTGTATGGGTCTAGATATTAAATTGATATTTCAATAGAAGGTGTTTGGAAAGTTTGACATTTCATTACAGTTTAATGAAAATTATTTCACGAAAGTAACACGTGGTTTTATTCATCATTACAGTTTAAATTTAATTAAAAGTGATTTACCTATTTTTAAATCACAGAATCGCTGAGTTCGTTGTATATTTTTTAAATTATTTAAGATTTCATTGGTTGAACTATGCAATGTAGGAGGAGTTGCGTTCGCCAATCATAACAGGCGACTGAGCGAAAGAGATATTTGTTACTCCGCTCAACTCCGATCAAAAACGGCGCAAAGTTTCTTTTATTTATAGATAGATTACTTAACTTTATAATTTCATGACTGTTTTAATTTTTAGTTTGTGGTATTTGTGTTAATATTTAAAATTATTTTAAGTTCATATTTGGTATTTAATTATTATTAGTAGTAATTTTATTATAAAATATATAGCTTCTCTCTCATTTTAGCAATGAAGATGACATCAGAATATGTCGAAAGCTTTGATTATTAAATGTTTGCATATGGACTCGTCTTGCTGTTCCTTATTCTACTAAGGTTTCAACCTCAAAAATCACTTGGCTGGCTCCATTACCATATATACACCTTGTTAACCTTGTTTGTGTTCCGTGCGTAGGTCTTTCTTCACACGAAGGTCAAGCTGATGGCCCCGCCTCTAGTCCTGGCTTGGTGGAGGAGCAACTTGCTCTCTTGCGCTCTCCATCGGACGTAGCCAGGTACACCCGGCTCATCTGGTACCGTCCTGAGCCAGGCATCTAGTCTTCTCTTGAAGACTTCAACTTTGACCCCTGTAATGTTTCTGAGGTCCTTTGGAACCTGGTTGAAAATTCTTGGCCCCCTGACAACCAAGCTATTTTCCTTTAGAGTTGAGGAGGTCCCTCCCTTGTCGGGCCTTTAATTTGGCAACACTACACATTCTGCCTTTCTATTTTCCAGCGTTGTCTGGGTGGTAATTGGGTTTAGTTTAAAGTTTGGTACGAGTTTTTCGATCATTTTCCATATGTAGATTAGAAATAAATTAGACGAATTTAAGGTGATAATTTATTCCGGCAACTACGATATAGTTGCTATCACTGAATCGTGGTTAAATACCGTGACTCGGGACTTGTTGGGGGAACTTGATATACCGGGTTTTAAATTCTTTACTAATAATAGGTTACATAGGATTAGTGGCGGCGTTTTCCTGTACATTCGTAATTCCCTTAGGGCCATCGAGGTTAAGATAGATTTTCCGGCAGCAATTAATGCGATATGCGTTGAAGTTAGGGCGCGTAGTATTAGTTTTAATTTTGTTGTTGTTTATAGACCTCCCGTTCAACCCCTCGATGCCGATACTAGATTTTACTCACTTCTTGGTAACTTTATTGACAATCGGAATAGTATAATTGTCGGAGACTTTAACTGCCCCAATGTTAATTACGAGACTTTTACTGGCAATGAGGAGGGTTTGAGATTGATTGAGTTCATGGAAGATAATTTTTTACGACAGATGGTTACCGAACCAACGCGCGGTGACAATATTTTAGATTTGGTGATAACGAACGGCGAAAATATAGTCCAAGGTTTAGAAGTAGGCGAGAGTTTAGGATGTAGTGATCATCAAATTCTTAGGTTTAAATTATTGATAGAAAACACTAAGGATAGTAACGTAATAGAAGTCCCTGATTTTCGTAGGGCTAATTTTGATAGTTTTGCGGATAGGATGAAAGTAGTGGACTGGGATAACTTATTTATGGGTAATGACACAAATTTGCATTGGGAGTCGTTTAAAGAAAGTTTTATGAATATTGAAAGGGAGCTTATTCCTCGTACGCCCAAGCGCGCTAGAAATCATGGTAGGCCCAAGTGGTGGACTAGGGAAATAGGCGAGTTCATAAACGAGCGTAACAGAGCGTATAGACTTAATAAGCGCAATGGCACGGCAGCTAACTTTAATAGATATATCGAGCTTAGACGTCAGGTTAAAAGATCAGTTAGGAATGCTAAGCGTAATTTAGAGATACTTATAGCTGCGGATAGTAAACATAATCCAAAAAAGTTTTTTTGAATACGTCAATAATCGTAAGCCGGTAAAAGAAAACATAGGCCCTCTAGTGAATGTTAACGGCGCTTTGGCTTCTGACGCTCAGGCGATGGCGGGTATTTTCAATAACTTTTTTGCGACAGTTTTTACCGTAGAAGACGTAAATAATGTCCCCAACGTGGACGATATCGTTCCATTTAGTAGCGAGACTATTTTGGATGAAATAACTGTTTACGAGGGTGGGATTGTGCATTATATCGATAGGCTAAAAGTTAGCAAGGCTCCAGGCCCTGACGCTTTTTATCCCAGACATTTGAAAGATTTGAAAGACATTATTGTAGGCCTTTTAACGAAGATTTTTAATCAGTCACTCGAAACGGGGATTATTCCTGAAGACTTCAAATTAGCTAACGTCACGCCCATTTTTAAAAAAGGCGACCGCACAGTAGCTAGCAATTATAGGCCCATTAGCTTAACGTCAATTGTCGGTAAACTATTGGAATCCGTAGTTAAGGATCGTATTATCGATCACTTAGAAAGTAGAGATTTGATTAATAGGTGTCAGCATGGGTTTCGACGCCATAGATTTTGTTTAACTAATTTGTTAGAATTTTATAACGAAATAGTGCGCGAATACGATAGGCATAAAGCGGCTGACGTTATTTATTTAGATTTTAAAAAGGCGTTCGATACAGTTCCGCATAGAAGATTAATTGCGGAGGTTAAAGCGCACGGTATACGCGGTCAGGTAGCTAACTGGTTAGAGGAATGGCTTCGTACTAGGAGACAGAGGGTCGTTGTTAATGGTATTGAATCGGGGTGGTTGGATGTAGGTAGTGGTGTCCCACAGGGTTCAGTGTTAGGCCCATTGCTATTTGTAATTTACATTAATGACATAGATGTAAGATTGACTAGTAACGTGTCAAAATTCGCGGACAATACTAAAATAGGCGGTAACGAGGACGATAGGAATAGGCTCCAAATCGATGTAAATAGGATTATGGAGTGGACGGATAAGTGGCAGATGCAATTTAACGTAGACAAATGTAGTTTTTCATATAGGTTCTCGTAACAATAATTACACGTACACGATGGATGATAGAGAGTTAGCGAGCGTTGACGAGGAAGTAGTTTAGGCGTACGCGTATCTAAGGATTTAAAAGTTAGGAACCAGTGCCTGGAGTCTTGCGCAAAAGCTAATAGATGTTAGGCTTCATAGCGCTTAATTTCGAATTTAAATCGAAGGATATTATATTGCCCCTTTACAAGTCCCTAGTCAGGCCTCATTTAGAAATATGCCGTTCAGTTTTGGTGCCCGTATTTGCGTGAGGATATTGATAGGTTAGAAAGGGTTCAGCGTCGTGCCACGAAACTAATTCCGTCATTGCGCAACAAGCCTTATGAAGATAGGATTAAAAAGTTAGACTTGCATTCACTCGAAACTAGGATATTGAAAGGGGAGCTTATTGAAGTTTTCAAAATCGTTAATAACATCGATAACGTAAATTTTGACAAAATGTTCACTTTCGATAATAGCAATACTCGTAATAACGGATTTAAGTTGCGTGGCAGACGTTTCATTACTAATATCCTAAAAACGTCTTTACGTTTAAAGTAATTGATAAATGGAATAATCTTCCCGCGCCCGTCGTGAACTCTACCAGCGTTAATGTGTTTAAAAACCGTCTAGATAGACATTTTAAAAATATTAACGTTGTTTAAATTAAAAAAACAATTGGCAACAGGAACTCTGGGGGTCGTAATTGGGGATGAGTCTGTTGATGTCTAATGCCAGCTTGTGACATGCCAGCAAAAAAAATAAAAAATTAGACTAACATGAACTTAGTTGTAGCTTGTTGAGTAAATTAACTCACTTTTTGTTATTCTTTATACTTTTTTACTTCTCTCTTTATTGCGTGTCTCTAGTTTGCATGTTTGCATGGTATGATAGTGTTTGAGTTAAGAATGTGTTGTAATGCGTTCTTATTTTACTTTCCATCTTTCACGCCTTTCCAGCCAAGTGGGCTGCATCCTCTACCTCCCTATGGAGTGGAGAATCGGTCTGCAACAGTTGGAAGAATGTGTTGCTTTGAGTTAAGAATGTATTGCATGGTTTGTCAGCGTTCTTATTTTACTTCTTTTCATCTTTTTCCGGCAGAGTGGGCTCTACCTCCCGATGGAGTAGAGGACCGTTCTGTCTTTCCTATTCTCTTCGGCTATTTTTCTGACTTGTCGGCAATGGCCGGCGGATGATGATGGTGAGTCTTTTTTCTCTTTTTCTGAATGAATGTTAACCCACGAGTGATAGGTGTTGCTACTTACTTAACCCCTTATTCTCTTCTCTTAAGCCCCTACTCTTTCCTTTCTCTCGGGCTAACCTTAGAGCCTTAGCTTCTGTAGATCTGTAGATCTTGGCTGTGAAATGTCTGCGTTTCTTCTAGTTTATTAATTTCTTCCTTTTTATATGGGGACGTCAAAACTGAGCAGTATTCAAGTTTTGGTACGATCAGTGTTCTCAGCAGGGCAATCATTACTGTCTTGTCCCTCCTTTTGAACGCTCTTAGTACCTGTCCCGCGACTCTTTTTGCTTTGTTTATTGCTATCTGATTTTGTCTCGAATTTGGCATCATCGGTCATTATTACCCCAAGTCGACCGCTTTCGTGCTTCTCTGAATTTCTTGTCTATCTGGAGCATAATAAGCAGTCTTTTTAATTTCCCCATTTTTACCATATTTCAAGAGCTGAAATTTGTCGGTGTTAAATGTCATATTGTTGTCTTCTGACCATTTGTATATTTTGTTTGTGTCTCTCTGCAAAGCCTCTACTTCGTTTGCATCGCTGATTTTTCTGCTGATCTTTGTATCGTCCACAAATGATGTTACTATACTGTTGCTGTTTACTCCACCGTCTATGTCTGTTAGCATGATAATGAACAGGAGTGGGGCCAGCACTGTACCTTGTGGTACTGAGCTGCGTACTTCTGATTCTGATGATGATGCACCTTGAATTTTGACCACCTGTAGTCGATTTCTGAAGAAGTTGTAGATCCATTTTCCCACTTTGCCTGTTATTCTAATGTTTCATTTTATGTGCTATTGTACCATGATCGCATTTGTCGAAAGCTTTAGCAAAATCCGTGTATATGACATCATAGTTTTCATTGCCTTCAAGTGCATCTAGGATATTATTATAATGCTCTATAAGTTGTAATAGGCATGATCTTCCTGATCGGAATCCGTGTTGATTTTCGTTGAATCTTTCCAATGTCTCCAAGAAGTCATAGACTTTCTCTCTGACTATTCTTTCAAAAATTTTAGTGAGGTGGGATGTCAAGGACATTGGTTTATAGTTCTTTGCTTGAGATCTATCTCCTCCTTTATATATAGGGACGATGTTTGCTCTTTTCCAGATGCTCTGTAATTCCCCAGTGTCTAGGGATCTTCGCCATATCCAGTATAAGGGTGTAGCTATTTCATTTTTACAGTTTTTAATTAATAGTGCGTTTCATTTGTCTGTATCTGCAGCTGAATGTGATTTCATTTGTCCTATAGCTGTCGCTACATCTTCTGGGATAAATCAAAGTCTGTTATACATTCTCCTTGCAATTTCTCTTTGAAGAATGCATCTATGTCAGGTATCGCTTTGTCACTTTTTGGGGTACTGAATACTGATTCATACTGGGCTCTCACTGTTTCAGATATTTCTTTTAGATCGTCTGTTAGTTCATTATTTCTTTTCCTTAAGGGCCCGATAGTAGCGCGCGTCTTTGTTTTCCTTTTCGCATAGCTGTAGAAGTATTTTGGATTTTCCTTTATTACTTCTACCGCCGTTTCCTCTTCCCTCTCTGTATGGCCCTTTATCAGAGTTATATATATATATATATATATATATATATATATATATATATATATATATATATATATATATATATATACGCATTTAAACTGCAAACACGCAGTATAATTAACGTAAAGAACGACGCTTGTATAGGAGAATATTCCGCGCAAGATGAGAGCGAGAGAACGAAACAAATGAAAAAATGAGGTAACCACCCGGGAATCGAACCCGGGATCTTCCGATTGCCGGTCAGATATGATAACCATTACACCACGGGCCTCACTCAATCAAATGCCGTAATTCCTCTACATACGCGCAGAAACCAATGCCCCAAGGGGGCACCTCCCGCATGCCGTACATTATATACATTTAAACTGCAAACACGCAGTATAATTAACGTAAAGAACGACGCTTGTATAGGAGAATATATATATATATACACACACACACACACGGTGGTGTTCATAAGTATTCGTACAGAGAAATATTTCAGTTACATTCGTTCTTATCTTTTGTACCATGCAGAGCAGTGGTTCTTAACCGGGGGGGGCGCGCCCCCCTAGAAACAGGAATTTCTCTAATTGTATTTGTTATTCTCTTAACGAGAGCATGGGCTAATATTGAGAAGTTATTGAGAATGTTATTTTGATTGAAGGGGGGCGTGGAGGGAAGGACCAATTCCTAGAGGGGGCATGGTAGTAAAAAGGTTAAGAACCACTGATGCAGAGGATAGTTATGAAAGTTTACCGTTCGTTTGAAAAAAATTTAGCAAATAAAAAAGTTACCTTAACTCCACTATATAATGTAAAACATCAAAGAATTTGAGGAAAATAAAAGAAGTTAAAATGCAAAAGTTTTCTACATTTATTTGCAAAATTATTTAATACTTTGTGTGTCCACCTTTTGCTTGAATGACTTCAATTATTCGTTTAGGTATTTTTCTACAAGGTTTCGACATCTCTCAGTAGAAATTTTAGCCCATGCTTCTAAAGAAAATTGTTGCAATTCATCCAGATTCGAAGGGGTCCTCTAACGGACAGCTTTTTTCAAATCAGACCATAAATTATCGATTAAATTGAGATCTAGGCTTTGATTGGGACACTCGAGAAACTTTAAATTCTTTAATGTTATCTTGTAGCAGTACCTAATTGCGACCCATTCCCAACTCCCGAACTGAAGGCAATATATTTTCTTTTAAAATTTCCTGATATTTCTTCGAATTAAAGATTCCATTGATAACAACAAGCTTTTCTGGACCAGAAGCACTAAAGCATCCCCAAAGAAGCAAACTACCACCACCATGTTTAACCGTAGGAAGGATATTTTTTTCTTTGAATACAGTCGCCCTATTTGATTTTCGCCAAACATCCGTAACTCGTTGTTCCCGACTAATTCAATTTTGGTCTCGTGTGTCCAGAGAACTTTCTCCCAGAATGTTAATACATCATTTTGATGGAACTTTAAACGAGCTTCTTTGTGCGCTTTTCGTAGAAGAGGTTTTCTTCGGGCAATTCTTCCATGCAGACCATTCTTTCTCAATGTACGACGTATAACAGAGGGATGGACACCGATCTTAGACAGTCTTAATGTTTGGCAATTATCAGTTGCAGTCACTTGTGTATTCGCAGCAGCCATTCTTTCAATCCGTCTATCTGTACGTTTCGAAATTTTGCAGGGTCCTTCACACCTTGGTAGAGTTTTGATTGTTCCAAAGCTTTCCCATTTCTTTATAACTATAGCAACCATCGTAGATCGAATTTGAAGTTGTTCTCCTATCTTCCTATAACTCTTTTCAAACTCGTGTGCAGCAATAACGGATCTCTTAAGATCTGTAGACAGCTCTTTACCACGATGATCCATTGCTTACTAACAGCTTGTACAGTCATCTGTCCTCCATGAAGATGCACAGAGAAAATTCTAGAATTCAAAATTGCCAACAGTCTCTAATCAATAAACAGCCAACTACTGATAAAAATTTCAAATTCTTCAAGCCTGAGGTGGATATACACAAAGTATTAAATAATTTTGTAAATAAATGTATGAAAACTGTTGCAGTTTAACTTTTTGTAATTTTCCTCAAATTCTTTGATGTTTTACATTATATTTTGGAGTTAAACTAATTTTAGTATTTGTTAAATTTTTCTAAACGAACAGTAAACTTTTCATAACTATCCTATTTAAGGTACAAAAGATAAGGACGAATATGACTGAAATTTCTCCCTGTACGAATACTTATGAATGCCACTATATATATATATATATATATATAATATATATATATATATATATATATATATATATCCGCAGCAGAAAAGCAAACATCATGCTCAAATTATGGAAGAGTCTAGTCCTACCAATAATTGAGTATTGATCAGTATTCACAAGCCAATACAGAAAACGAGACATTGCGAACATTGAAGCTATATGAGTATACAGAGGACTTTTACGTCTAAGATAGAGGAAATGGAAGGTGAAGACTACTGGTCTCGACTACAATCACTGAAACTCTACTCTCTCGAAAGAAGACGCGAGCGGTACACAATAATATACATATGGAAAATACTTGAGGGCTCTGTTCCTAACCTTAGAAATGAAATAGAAACAAACTTAGAAACAAACTGGAATGAGAGAAGAGGCAGAGTTTGTACGGTCCCAGCTGCGGTGGGACAAGGGGCCATGAAAACGAGGATGGAAAATACCCTCAGAATACGAGGCACAAAGCTTTTCAATGTCCTACCAAAAGAAGTGAGGAATCTCCAGCACACCAACCTGAATAACTTCAAAAACCAGCTGGACAGATTCCTGTGCAAAGTCCATGACCAGCCATGCGTGGCTGGCTACGAGGAACAGGAGGAGATCAGGCAGCAATTCTCTCCTTCACCAAATCCCGCAAATGAGGCGGGATGCTGCAGAGGGATCGACTGTCTGTTCTGAACCGTAGTTCGAACTCACCTAAAGTGTATATATATATATATATATATATATATATATATGCAGTAAAATCACAGATTAACACGTGATCTTATTAATAAGCAAATAACCACAGGGAAAAAGGAAAAAGAAACACGAAATCCGAGCGCTTTCATGATATATTCACATCTTCAAGGACAAGAAAGTCCTTGAAGATATGAATATATCACGAAAGCGCTCGGATTTCGTGTTTCTTTTTCCTTTTTCCCCCTGTGGTTGTTTGTTTATATATATATATATATATATATATATATATATATATATATACCTTTCCTTTCAATCGGTTATAATTAAAGCGAAAATACAAAAAATCAAACAAAATAAAAAGTTTATAATAAGTTTAGAAATATTAGGGGCATTCAGTATATTTTGCCCCACCCTTTTCACTTAGCTAAATAATAGGCCATGGGGCCGAAATGTTTTTTTGGCAGTAAATTTGAACTTTCTGCGCTTCATATAACCGGATTTTTCCAGTTTGAACCTCCCCCTCCTTGTATAAAACCACTTTTAAACGACCTTGTATAAAACCAATGTTCAACGCAGTTTCGAAAATGGCGTCTGACAGTGATGTGCGTCGTAAACAGAGCGCTGTTGTCGAGTACTTAACCGCAGAGAAGGAAACAGATGGAAATATTCACAAACGTCTACAAAACGTTTACGGAGATGATGTTGTTGATCGAAGTACAGTTGGGCGCTGGTCTAAACGTCATCGGATGATGAGCTACGCAGTGGTCGCCCGACATCGGCTGTGACATCTCACAACGTGCAACGTGCTAACAGCATCATTCGATCAAATCGGCACGTCACATATAAGGAGCTATCACTGGAGCTAGGAATTTAGTGAAGGAAGTGTGAATACGCTAATTCAGCAACTGGGATACTCAAAAGTGTGTTCACGGTTTGTTCCTCGCCAACTGACTGAAGATTACAAAGCTCAAAGAAAAGAAATTGCTTCTGAGTCGTTGGTTCGATACGAGACAGAAGGGGATAACTTCCTTTCACGAATTGTGACTGGGGATGAGACTTGGGTACACCACTTTGAGCCTGAAACAAAAAGCCAATCAAATGGAGTGGCATCACGCAGACTCCCCACGCAAGAAAAAGTTCAAAATGGCTCCCTCTGCACGAAAGGGTATGGCCACCATCTTCTGGGACATGAGAGGGAAGATTCTGGTGGACATTATGAAGAAAGGACTAACAATCAACTCAGATTGCTACCCTACAGAGACTCCAGAGACGTATAAAGCGAGTTCGACCGGAGGAAACTAGAAGACGTCCTTCTTTTGCACGATAACGCAAGACCCCACAATAGTTTGGAAACAAGAGAGGCCATCACAAAAATGCGCTTCACTGTGTTACCCCACCCTCCATACAGCCCAGATCTGGCACCTTCAGACTTCCATTTGTTTGGGCCAATGAAGGATGCTATTCGTGGAAGAAAGTTTCAGAGTGACAATGAGGTTGTTGAGGAGGTTAAGAGGTGGCTCCAGCGGAATCCAGTGTACTTTTACCATCAAGGGATAAAGGCCCTTGTTTCGAGGTGGAGGAAAGTCGTAGAAAAGGATGAAGACTATGTGGAAAAATAAAAACTTGTAAAAAATGTATGTAACTACTTGTGTACAAAATTTCTGGAACTTCCCAGGAAATTTGGAAAGAAAAAAAAAAAGGTGGGGCAAAATATATTGAGTAGCCCTCGTATTTATTGATTACACTGGTCAACAAAGATTTTTCATCAGAGTAAAATTTGTGGTGGCTGGATAGCATTTTTCACGCTGATTCCAAAACTGCATTCAGATTTTTTCTAGCACGTATAGTTTTCAAGATGAAGGCATATATATAACTACACAGATTTAACCATTTTAAATAGGCAAAATACTAATATTTCAACATTTGATTGTGTTTATTTTATTGTGTTTTTTTTAGTTTATTCATCTTATTTAGTTCAATTATCTTAATTATACATCTTATGTATTTCAGGTGTGAGCTTTTACGTCTAGCAGCATTGTGATTCAGGCAACAACGCCGTGCTTTGTGTGTCAAAAGATCAGTCCAGTCCAAGAACTTGTTGTGTCAAGTTGGTGTACATTTTTTTTGAATTTATAGTTTGCTCAGGTCAGTCAACATGCCTCGACAATGTAAGAATGACCCCGACAAGTTCTGTTTCGTATGCGGCCAGTTGACAACTAAAACACAGCGACGAAGTATTACAACCGACATTAAGAAAATATACAAGCTATACTTTGGTTGCCATCTAGGTGACCAAGATAAACCATGGGCGCCACATCAAATCTGTTCTGGCTGTTCAAATGGATTACGTGATTGGCTTAACAAAAAGAAAGCTTCAATGCCATTTGCCATACCCATGATATGGAGGGAGCCGAGAGATCATCATGAAGACTGTTATTTTTGTAGTGTGAACTTAATGGGGTTTTCTGCCAAGAACAAACACCAGATTGTATATCCAAACTTGGATTCAGCACGTAGACCAGTAAAACATGATGAAACATTGCCCATTCCAATTCCCCCAAGTGATAGGCTAGATTCTATCATAGATGACATGGAAAGTGATGAAGGTGCAACTGGCGTTTCCGGACCATCTACAGAACCAGAGTACACTTTTGAAGGTAGACATTTAGAGCCTAAAAAGTTAACCCAAGGACAGTTGAATGATCTTGTTAGAGACTTATCGCTGTCTAAAGAGAAATCAGAGCTTCTCGCCTCAAGACTAAAGGAGAACAATTTACTTGAGAACAATGTTCGTATTAGTTACTACCGAAAGCGGAATTTTGAATTAACAGCATTCTTTTCAGTAGACGGTCCTCTCTGTTATTGCCATGACATCAATGGACTATTTACAGCCATATCTCAGACGTATGTGGCATCTGAGTGGCGCCTCTTTATTGATTCGTCGCAGAGAAGCCTGAAAGCAGTTCTTTTGCATAATGGTAATATAATGCCATCCATCCCCATTGCCCATTCCGTCCAGCTAAAAGAGACATATGACAATATGGATATACTACTTAAGGCAATCAAATACGACAGTCATCAATGGAATGTTTGTGGAGATCTAAAAGTTATAGGAATGCTTATGGGTATGCAGTCAGGATTCACAAAATTTTGTTGTTTCCTTTGCCTGTGGGACAGCCGCGCCACTATAGAACATTACACCAAAAGTGACTGGCCACTTAGGTATACATATGTCCCAGGGATAAGCAATGTCCAGTCTGTCCCTTTAGTGGATCCCCAAAAGATCTATCTGCCACCTCTTCACATTAAACTTGGTTTAATGAAGAATTTTGTTAAAGCAATGGGTAAAGTCAATTCTGAAGGGTTCCAATACCTTTCAAGGAAATTTCCGAAGGTTACTGCAGCAAAATTGAAGGAAGGAATTTTTGTTGGGCCACAAATAAGGGAGGTTTTGAATGACACTGAATTTGAAAAAGTCTTAAGTCCGCTGGAATAGAAGGCTTGGCTGGCGTTCAAATGGATATGTGAAAACTTTCTTGGAAGCAACAAGTCACCTGCGTATAAGGATGGAGTCAAGAACCTCCTTGATGCCTTCAAAGAAATGGAGTGTCGAATGTCGTTAAAAATTCACTTCCTGCATTCCCACTTAGATTTCTTTCCTGAAAACCTTGGTGCAGTGAGTGACGAGCAAGGAGAGCGCTTCCATCAAGATATTCAGATGATGGAGAAGTGCTACCAAGGATATTGGAATGAAAGCATGATGGCGGACCATTGTTGGATGCTGTATCGTGACAATCCAGGCCAAATTTACAAAAGGAAATCACACTCACAGCGCTTTTAATAAAATAATGTATATATATTCTTTATTTATAAGTACATTGAATAAGGTATATGATGTATTTGTTGTTTAGCATTCCTAAGTGTGATCTATACATCCATAAATTTTCTTATAGCAATATCAAAAACTTAAAAATATCAAAACCAGTGTATCTATATAACTATACCTGCTAGAAAAAAAAAAAACAGATTCGGAATCAGCGCGAAACATGCATTAAGAAAAGTGTGATCATGTTTGTGATGAGGAAAAAAAGTTTCATTTTGTTGGCCAGTGTTATTCAAAGTGGAAAATATAAACATCTTGACAAATATTCTTTGTCAGTGTGAGCTCCGCTAGATAGATTTTCACTTTAATTACAATCGATTGGGACTTATGGACCACCCTGTACATTTAAGAAAAATAAGTGTAGTCCCTATCCTTTTATGAATTATATAAATTAAACTTAATAAATAAGGCGCGTTTGGAAATAGAAATGAGAGCTCTAAGAAATCCGGACTGTGATATCTGAAAGTTGTCGACGAAGAACCCAAGAACATAGCCTTCATCAAATTATTCAATCACTAACACACAACAAACAATATTCTTTTAAATTTTTTAGTAGTGGAAAAAAAATTGGAGTATATATATGTTAAATGTCTGAAATAAAATATAAATTAATTTTAGTATTTTATGCAAGTTGTAAAAGAGTGAAATAAAATATAATTTTATCTTTGATATATATTTTGTAAATGCATTGAAAATAATCTTTATTATTTTAGAATTTAGATTCTATTGTGTTGATAAGTATATTAACACGCAAATTAATTAATTCTGAGTTTCTTTTCCTTTATATTATAAAAACTAACTACGGAAATTAATAAATGAAAATTTGAAGTTTATAATTACCAAACTGGGCTACGTCATGGCCAATGTCGTAACACCAGCGAAGTTAATCAACATTGGGTCTGGGTAGTAGTTGGATGGGAGACCGTCCTCCGCGCCCAGATTATGTAGCGACCCGTGGTTCGGATCGCGCGTGAAGCTGTAGGTCCCCTCCGTCATATGACCTTAGATGTTGCGAAGGAGGTTAAACAACCCCAATTAAAAAAAAAAATGACCAAACTCCTTTTGTCCTCGTTTAAGCAAGTCGTAAGATAAAATATTGAGTTTTCCTTTGAAAGTTAACTTTTTAAAATTTTCTTGCAACAAATAAACGGGTTAAGTATCATTTCAAAATACTGTACAGGGTATTCCCTAAGTCCGATTTCATAGGAAAATTTATTTTAAATTACATTTAAGAAGGTAATACAGTAGAAGTAAAACAAATGTTTAAATTGATGTCTTGCATTGGGACCTTTTTTTTTTGTTGCATGAAAAGGCCTCTGTCTTTTCCTCATGAGTGTAACTCACTTCCATATTAGCCATTGCGTGTTATTCTACCTGCAACAAAAAAAAAGGTCCCAAAACAAGAAATCAATTTGAACATTTGTTTTAGTTCTAATGTATTACATTTATAAATTTAATTTAAAATAAATTTTTCTATGAGACCGGACTTATGGGACACCCTGTATATTTTAGCAGAATTTTATACACAATATGGATGTAGGTAAAACAGTAGTGTAACAAAACCTTACCTTTGTAAAATCGTCGCAGTCACAAAGTAAATATTTCCTGCCGTAAACCTCCATTTCAATGCCTCTGTTAAGGTCTGACCAGTGCCAAAATCTCTGTCCCTCGTGGCGCTCCCCTCCCAACGCCATTGATTTCCCCTCGGATCCCGAACGAGGCACTTTCTGCCGCTTCAATAAACCTCCTTGATTCAGTCCCGAATTCTAAAACCAAAATTGAGTTTTGGGATTTCTATTTTAGACTTGGTGAAATGGTATATTTCGGTTATTTCATCATTTAACGATATAAAATTTTCCTTTAAATGTTAACATAAAACTATTCTAAGAAAGGATATTTCTATAAATTAGCTTATTTTTGTACCTGTCCCTTTTCACTCACATATAATAACTCTAAACATCAACTAAAATTTTTGTAAAGCTTATTTATTGAAAATATTTTAGTTGTAGTGCAGTAGTGCAGTATATATATATATATATATACATAAATACTCGTGTATATATATATATATATATATATATACATAAATACTCGTGTGTGTGTGTGTATATATATATAATATATATATATATATATATATATATGCAAAGAAATCACAAGGCAAACATGCATGTGATATTTTAAATAAGCAAAGAACCACAAGGAAAAGGAAACACTAAGTCCGAGCGCTTTCATGATATATTCACATTTTCAGGGACAAGAAAGAAATAGGAATATATCACGAAAGCGCTCGGACTGAGTGTTTCCTTTTGTCTGTAGTTCTTTGCCTATATATATATATATATATATATATATATATATTCTACATGATTTCTTCTTTTTGATCACAGCCCATGAGAAATATTAATTAACGTTACCAATTTATGCGCAACACGACTTAACAAGAACTCAATAGGTAAGAATAATCGTGTCGATTGGTCCAATGTTACGATGCAGCAGAGAATAGAAAACAAAGACAGAACAAGTCACCTCTTTAATAATTTAGAAATTTTGCACCTTGCCTGTAATAATCCTTGCTCAAATGATTCTCACTGTAAACTCATAGAATTATAGTAAGATAATATCCCTGTTAAGAGAAGCAGGAAGCCCCCTGATTAAATCATACAACTATCATACTAAGATTATTTCTGGATGGAATGATTTTATTGCCCCTCTGAAGAGGGAATCGAAAGACACCTATGATTTGTGGTGCTTTCATGGTAGACCCAGATTAGGACCAGTATACATGAATATGTGTAGAAGTCGGGGTCAGTATAAGGCGGCCATAAGGTGATGCAAACAGGAAAAAGAGTCTATTCGAGCATCAAAAGCCTATGAAGCTCGCATAAATAACGATAATAAATTTTTTTGGAAATTTGTTAAGAATCAAACGGGTGTCAAAAATGTCCTCCCTCCAACAATCGATGGGGTGTCGGGGTAGGATGAAATTGCAAAGCTGTGGAAAAACCACTACTCTAACATTCTTAACAGTGTGAGTAGGGATAATCTTAAGATAGATTGCAGCGAAACGATTGTGGGAGGGACAAGGGAAAATACTTTGATATCATTTTCTGAAGTAAAGAGATTAATTAAAGAGTTAAAGACTGGTTCTGGGTCAGGGGTAGATGACTTATCGAATGAGCACTTAAAATATGCAAATGACGTAGTATGTCTGCATACATCATTGCTCCTAGCAGCCATGCTTGCTCATATCTATATCCCTGCAGAGTTCATGAGGGTATATATCTTGCCCCTGGTCAAAAATAAGTACGAAGACATTCTGTCCAGCAATAATTACAGGCCTATTGCTGTCGCTTCCTGCTTCTCGAAACTACTAGAAAAACTCTTGTTACGCCGATTAAATGATTTCCTATGGACATCTCCTAATCAGTTTGGCTTTAAAAAGTCTCACTCAACTGACCTGTGTATCTATGTACTTAAAGAAACAATATCTAAATACATTGGCAGTAATTCAACTATTTATAGCTGTTTCCTTGATATAAGTAAGGCATATGATAGGGTGAACCACAATATTTTATTTGCAAAACTAGAAGACAGGAAGGTTCCCATGTACATATTAAATTTATTGAAATTTTGGTATTCCCACCAATCTTTCACTGTTACGTGGGGCAATGTACTATCCGAGTGTTTTGGCTCCTCTTGCGGGGGTGAGACAAGGCTCCTTGCTCTCCCCTATGCTGTTTAATGTGCATATCGACGGATTAATTGCTTCACTTAATGAGGCAACAGTTGGATGTTGTATAGATAACACAAAGATAAATAACTTAGTTTATGCCGATGATAAGGCGTTAATAAGTCCCTCTGTTAAAGGTCTGGATCGGCTACTAAAAGTCTGCGAAGTGTATTCGCAGAAACATGATATTCTTTTAAATGTTACAAAAACTAAGGTTATGCAATTTCATCCTAAAAGCTGTAATCAGCCAGCTGATATAAGGTTTAAAATGAATGGTGAAGTAATTGAGGAAGTACAAGAGTTTAAGTATTTAGGTCAAACTATTACCAGCTCCTTGAGTGATGACTCGGATATAAGAAAACAATCTCGAAGCCTGTGTGCTAAAGCGAATATGACCATAAGGAACTTTCGATTCTGTACAAGTGAAGCTAAAGACACGCTCTTTCGTACTTTCTGCAGTAATATATACGGTCAGCAACTGTGGGTGAATTATAAGGTTCTGGCAGAACTCTAAATTTGCTGTACAACAGGTCTTTTAGACTCTTACATAAATTACCCCGAGATGCTCAGCTTCGAAAATGTTTGCCACCAGCAATGTCCCGAGCTTCCCGGAGGTAACAAGACGTGCTCAACACAGTCTAATGCAAAGAATTAAAAAATCAACCAACTCGATCATCCAAGCTATCCATGAGTCCTGCCATTTATCCTCTAAAGTCTAAGCTATGGACTTCTTGGTACGAAAACGTCTGTCTGTAGCTCCACTTAACTTCGACACTACAGTATTATTTCTAATCAATTGTATATATTTCTATCCTTAGTATATGAACTGTCATTGTATTAATAATATTTGTCATATGGACTATAGTCTGCCAATAAACCTTTTCACTTTCATTTTCATTTATATATATATATATAATATTTAGGAGAAATCCAATGACAAGGAGAAATGTAAATGCCATGAAAAGTCTTCTTTAATGCGCAACGTTTCGAGCAATACGCTCATCTTCAGGCTGTATAATAACAAAGTGAAATTAAAATCAATAATTGAATGAAAAACAAGACAAAGAAAA
This sequence comes from Bathynomus jamesi, assembly GCA_023014485.1. Taxonomy (NCBI): domain Eukaryota; kingdom Metazoa; phylum Arthropoda; class Malacostraca; order Isopoda; family Cirolanidae; genus Bathynomus; species Bathynomus jamesi. The sequence goes on along the minus strand of JAJOZX010000046.1, from coordinate 2,414,754 downwards.
TTTCTACAACCTATTCATAAAGGCAAATTTTAAAAGACTGAAAAAAGAGGGTTAAATTCTAAGTTATACAGATTTACATATAAAATTAAGAAGCTATTTTTAAATACATATAGTAAATGTGAAATTAATTAATTTTATATGTAAATCTGTATAACTTAGAATTTAACCCTCTTTTTTCAGTCTTTTAAAATTTGCCTTTATGAATAGGTTATAGAAATTTTCTTTGTCTTGTTTTTCATTCAATTATTGATTTTAATTTCACTTTGTTATTATACAGCCTGAAGATGAGCGTATTGCTCGAAACGTTGCGCATTAAAGAAGACTTTTCATGGCATTTACATTTCTCCTTGTCATTGGATTTCTCCTAAATATTAAATTGAAGCTCTGTAGAAGCAACCCGCATGATTATATATATATATATATATATATATATATATCACTTAAACCCGCAAGGAAAAAATTATAAAACAGTGTTTAAAAATGCTAATTAATTTCGGCCGGTTACAACCACGCCCTTTTCAAAGCCATAAACTAATTAAAATGTCTAAAAAAGTTATAAAACTTCCGACCCGCAGAAGAGCTGACGTTAAAATGACTGTGTTAAGGCATAATTACGGACAGAGAGATGGTGGCTGTCGTACATGTGGCAGTTGGCAAAGGCAAAAAATTGCCCAGATTTCAAACATTCAAGATGAGAAATCTAAGTCAAAATCAATCCTGTACATCTGGCAGCCGGTCACGACCCGAAATTGCCCTATTACATCCCTATTACATCCTATTACAAAAGCCTCCAATAATTTGGCGTAGTTTATGAAATCCCATTGGAGGCTGCCCTCAAAAATACATCGAAGATAGAATTTATTTTCAGAGAAGGATTAATTCCCACAAACGTGACCTGAGATCGGATAATACTTATAGTAGCTTGGTTCAGCATAGGGAACATCATAATCATATTTTTAACTTCCTGGATTCTAAATCTATCATGAATGTCAGGGACCAGGAACAGAGACAAATATACGAGGCATTTTATATTTTAGGAGAAAACACCATTTCAAATATTAAGATGTCCTACAGTATGGATAGCTTTATTTTTAACATTTAAAATATTTTAGGGCAATTTCGGGTCGTGACCGGCTGCCAGATGTACAGAATTGATTTTCACTTATATTTCTCATCTTGAATGTTTGAAATCTGGGCAATTTTTTGCCTTTGCCAAATGCCAGATGTACGACAGCCACCATCTCTCTGTTCGTGATTATGCCCTAACACAGTCATTTTAACTTCAGCTCTTCCGCGGGACGGGAGTTTTACAACTTTTTTTAGACATTTTAACTAGTTTATGGCTTTGAAAAGGGTTTGGTTGTAACCGGCCGAAATTAATTAGCCTTTATAAACACTATTTTATAATTTTTTTCCTTGCGGGTTTGAGTGATATATTGTTGCGGTAAATACAATCAAAGTTTATATATATATATATATGTTGGTTGTGAACCAATGTTCAGGATTGGCCTGAGGTTGAGTATGCAACATCCCGCTTCATTTTTGAGATTTGATGAATGAGAGCGCTGCTTTCTACTTTCATTCTGCCCTTATAACCAGCTACATATGGATGATCAGATATTCCCTCAAGAGACTATCTGGTACCTCCTTAAATGTAGTTAACTAGATGTAATGGAGGCTGTGAATAGTGAATACTCAGTTATTTGTAAAATTTTGTTTAACCTCCTTCGCAACATCTCAGGTCATATAACGGAGGTGACCTACAACTTCACGTGGGATCCGAACCACGGATCGCAACATAATTTGGAAACGGAGGAGGGTCCCCCATGTAGCCACTCTCCAGATTCAATGTCGTTTAACTTTACTGATCGACCGGAAGCGGTGTTATGGCAATGGCCACGACGTAGCCCTCAGTTATTTGTACGACTAAACTTTTCCATAAGTTTCGTATGTTTCTTTTTCTGTTAACCTTGGTTTAGCTTCCGCCCTAATTGTTCATTCTGACGAAGGTCAAGCTTGTCACTTCACCTTAGACTTATAGTTTAACGTGGAATCCGAACCACGCTCCACCAGCAGCACAGCGTCTTAACCACTAGGCTACCCAGGGTTCCCATTTATCTACCAACCAATTTTTATTGTGTGGAAGGATGAACAGCTGGATTTGCTGTGCGTCGCCTGCCGTCACCGGTCTCGATCCCAGGCCCGATGGATTCGTAGTTAGCGACGCTAGCCACTAACCACTATATGGAAGCTGATCCGTGCAGATAATTCCCATTATTAAAACTAATATTGTTACGCTCTCTGAATTCTGCATCTGTTGATATTTTCACTTCTTGATACTCTATCTTTAGGATTTGGTGCAATCTACGACACTATCTTTATATACCACTACATCTATGAGTATGATAAAAATAAAAAAAAACAGAAGGGCTAATATTTTACTTCTGAAACTTCCGGTTAACTCCGTTTACCACTGCTCTTTGTATCCTTTGATTAAAAGTAGTGGTGTACCGTTTAATCGGTATCGGCCAAATTTCTCACCGATTCTTTGAAAGTTTTAAATTTTCATTCCGAAACAAAATCTATATTTATAGAAAATTGAGCAGCCAAAAAACACTATTTATGATAATTTATACTCATTTCAAGGTGTAATTATATTAAAATATTTTACTTTCACGAAAAAGGCAAAGCTTAATAAATTAAGTTGCCCATAAATTTATATTTTTCTAACTAGCTAATCTCTAACTATTATAAACTATTGCAATCTCCTACTCTATATGGATCACCTGAAGATCAGGGCCCCCAGCCTTCTTTAGTTAGCCTTATAAGGCTAACTAACAAAAATATCACGACCTAACCGAACTAATCGTTAGGTCAACTGTACGCCCTTGACGATTGGTTAGGTTAGGTCGTGATATTTTCGTTAGTTAGTCTTATAAAACTAACTAAAGAAGGATGGGGGGGGGTCCTGATTTTCAGGTGATCCCCTATATTAATAATAATTCCATATTAAGTTGTACTTTATAATTTATATATTAAACCATCCTATTATGTTGATTTTATTTTAAGTATTTTAATAATTTTATAAACCCAAATTTTATATTCATTGTTTATTCAAATTGGCCATCAGGGACTTGAAATTTTAATGAAAAATTTTGTTGTCGACACTGTTGAAGAAAGAAAATACCTTAAATTTAAATTTAAATAATGGTATTCAATTTATGAAACTAAAATAAAATTATTTTTTAATTTTACTGAGTAATAAAACCATTTAACATCAATAGAACAACTAGAAATATGCGTGAAAAAATATTTATTCTTACAAGAAATTAGTCATTTTTAATATTTTTTGAGTGGGCAAACTCAAAAAGAGTGTTTACTCAAAGCTATGGATTTATTTAAGAGATAAGTTATATAATTATGATTATTTATATTGTGATTTAAAAATATAAAATAAACGACAAGTATATGACTAGTTATATGACTTATTTTAACCTTAATTGTTTAAATTCGTAGTGCACATATAATATAAGACCCCAGATAGCGTATTTAGGCCTCCCTCCTCCCCGGAATGCTCATTCTGGGAAAAAATTGAATTTTTCCAGCTAAAGTTATTTAAAATTTACTAAAAGGCCTCAGCTTCTCGGGGCCTTACTTCTAGTAGGGCTTACTTCTATTGATTCCTGTGTCCCTGTAAAATATAGGTCAAATTTGTGCATCAGAAATGTTAACGGAAATAATTCACAAATATATTCGGCGAAAATTTAAAAACTCTAGATGAGAGGTAGTAGTATAGTTGCAAAAAGGGAGACAGAAATGAATCGATTTGGGATTTAGATCACATGCTCTACGTGCACATGGTCTAGATCCTTTTAGATTTTATCAGGGCCGAAAGAGAGGGAAACTGGGATCTCCATCTGGAGGCCTTTGTTGCTATGTTACCGTGGCTAACAGTATATGACTACAGGAATTACTCAAGATGGGGACCGGTATATCTGGCAGAAATGAAATCACTTGAGAAGACAGCACCTGAAATATATGAGGAATTTAATGCCGGCAACTTTGTCATTAAGCGAAGCAGCAACTTTTCAACCAAGCCACAGAGTGGATAAATAAGATGTACAAGTCCTCAGGCGGTATAGTCGAAATCACTAGATGTGATCAGGCAAGAGACCGATTTTGTTACATGGGCTGTAAGATCTCAAATATCACAAGAGATGAACGTTCTTTTTGGACTGTCCGATGATGAAGAGGAAATTACTTTCACTCAAAACGATGCAATGCCTTCCCGAATACAGTTAAATGAGGACAAAGTGAAAGAACTGACACAACTGTTTGCTACTCTGGATGTATTTGGAACATTAACGGATCTAAGAGAGAATGCCAGAGAGGGTGCCGTCGACGATCAGCCTATGCAGTCATAGCTAGTTGCATTGACAACAAAAGATGTCGCCTTTCAAAATATCTCATGATTTGCTGGCAGCAGAAGAGAAAGGCAAAACTATTGTCATTGAGTATACCCAGCAACGCTTAAAAGAGAAAACATTTGGCTTCTTTGATACAATTAAGAAGCATAAATCTTAAACTTTTGCTTTAATGTACAAAGTATCTACTTCTGATAAGCAAAGTGAACAGTTGATAAAGGCAGACAAAGATGTTGGAACGTCTTTTTAATGTTGCAAACGCAGGAAGAGCTATCCAGATAGCAGAAATTCTTAAGCACGAGCTGTGTCCAGTCTCTCTCTGGCGAAACCCGATGAAAAGATGAAACCAACATCAAAATCTGAATTGCTGGCACTTCTTATCACTGATCTGAATATTGCCATTCAGAACGATCTTCCAGGTGGCACCCCTTCTACCGGCGTTCTTATTGACGGGTATGCAATGATCCAAGCACTGGGAAGACCACAGGGATGTCCAGGGGTGGATGAAGGTATTGCGAGAACCTTGGCCAATGTTCCCCGTGGAGTCCCATGACACCAAAGATTATCGATGACCTGAACATAATCACAATTAAATTACGAATCAAATTTAAAACTGGCGTTAGTCTTATAAAAATTTCAATGATAATAACATAACAAAATAAACACATTTCATTATAAGGTGAGGAAAATTCACATACAAATTGTCATATTAGGACAAAAAACTGAATTTAAACATTTCATAAATTCCAGGCATATGAGTATATAAAGATTTAAAACAGTGTTATATGCACTTGCCTGCTACACAGAATGTACAGACAGCTGGGATTGACCAGATAATTAGCGAAGTCCGGCTACACATCAACAGACAACAACAGCTGTAGTCACAAACTCACACTGACTTCTTCTTCGCTTTTGCGCTAGCAAAATCATCTGCAATTTCTTGAAAGCCTATTGCGCTTGTCAAATCATTTTCTACTGTTAGCAATGACAAATCACATAATTTCTCCTGCGTCATTGACGATCTCATCTGAGTTTTTACTCTTTTCAAAACAGAAAAAAAGATCGTTCTCCTTCTGCGTTGGCTCAGATAGATTCGTAATGCGGCATCAATGTTTGGGAATGCTTGTGCTATTCCATATTCTCTGATGTGTGTCAGTCAATTGAGGGGTTTGTACGATTCGGATGCATTTCTCATGTATCCCGCAAAATTAACAAATTTCTCACTGAGCGTCTCATCGATGTCTGAAGGAGACTATCTCTGCAGTTTCTCTGCCGACTGGCGAATCCAAGAATCTGGCATCTTTTGAAATGCAAATAGCACACCAAACGTTTCCTAAAGGCTGTTGTATGATACTTTTTGACGGTCTAATTCGGTGTGTAGTGCATCGAGAAATTTTTCTGAACTATTAGCTTCGCTATTTTATCCATTTATTTGCTAAGAAATGAATAGGTTTTTCATCTCGTTTAAGAGCGCGGAGCCCTTTAAAGCACAGGGTCCTGGGCCACGACCCACCTGGTCCTTGCGTTAATCCGTCCCTGGGGGTATCAGATCTTTGGCGATTATGCGGAAGTGTTTACCAAGTCAGCGTTTAAACATTTAGGTGGTAATATAGCTCGTGTCAACATCACATTTGAACGTTACCTAGGTCCCTAGGAAGTCAATCCAAACGAACTGGCAAAAGGAGACCAATTCGAAAACTCATCCAGAGGGCCGAAATTCAGCTTCCACGAGAGCACGAGACCTAGCACGGATCTAGCGCACCTCCTCTCTCCTGAAATCCTACATCGAGCTGAATCTCTACCAAATGACTATGAAGTTACAGCAGGAGGTGGATTTCCTGACCCAGAGAATGTAAAATCTAGCAGGCGTGATGTTCCAAATTTGGCGGTGAACCACGAGAAGGCGGACACGGGCTTAATTGTTGACGCTAAAGATGCTTGCCAGACTAACTTTCAGAGAATTGTGGTGATGTAATGAGATACAGCTGTGTTGCTTTTTTTTCTTTTCCACATTGGACGTGTAGGCATAGCGGTATGGGTGGTATCGGCACAGCAAAGCAAAGGAAGAGTTATCCAGTACCTTTGTATCAAAACTAAATGGAGTTGTACTGGATAACATGCTTGTATTTCGTGCTCTGACTGGGTGTTATATGATATCACACACACACACACACACACACACACACACTCACACTCATTTTTCACGGATGGCAATCTTCTATACATGTGGGGCACAATCAAAATTCGAATAAAAGTTTGTGTATGTAGGTAACCAATGCATTCTTAAGTTATTGAAAACACCAATTTTGCTCTTGGCATTCCAACTCTTTCATACTAGAGTCAAATATCTTATAAATGTTTAAATTTTTTTAACATATGAATGATAAATTATCCTATTTTCAGATTTTTTACTGCTTTGTAAGTTCACAATTCTTTGTATCTTAACCTAGACTTAGGCACGTGTAGGGCCATATGATAAAAGTTCTTTGGTAAAATTTTCCACAAGACCTGTATAACTTGTACACTTTAAGTAGGTGCTAAGTTTTATCTGCTTTCATCCACTAGTTTGGGGATTAATTCCATCCTTAGGATGAATTAAACACAACACTTAATGTACAGAATTTGGCTTCTTTAGGGTGAATTTATCTCAGGCTAATGTTAGGCCTCAAATTTTAAGGGCCTATTTAAATTTCCCTTTCAACAGCATTTCCATACTTCTTGGGTTCCAACAGAGTTCCCAGCTTCATGAATTTTTATAGGTTTCTCTGGGCTATTCCTAATCAAAATAAGAGTCAACTCAGCCCAAATACATACTATATTATATTCTATAATACAATAATTGTACAAAAAAAAACAAGCTATTTAAAAGATTTCTCTTTGATTAAAAAATTCATAAAATTCTTTCTTAAAGCTAGCCAAAAGTGTTACCACTCACCACAGCAGATGGTGAGTCATTTCAAAAATTCACTACCCGAAACTGAAGAAATATTTACATAGATAATGTACAAGTCTTCCAAAATCTTTTTCTTAAACATATTGTATACTGTATAGTCACAACACACTTTTCACTGGAAACAGTCTTCTATACAGACACTTACTAAACCCAAATTCACTTACAGTCCTCAATTTATTAAATACTTGTCCAGAAGCTAGCAACTTTAGTTCAACTACATTTTGCATCATTGGCGAAGGCTAATTTATTTAACCTCATATTAGCTAGCCTATACAATAACCAACTTTTGTCTCATTAAATGAAACAGTTAGTCCAACAATACATACATTAAACAACAGAGGAGCATGGAAATCCAAACACTTGAACAAATACCTCCTCCCCCTAACTGCAAAAGACTGTTATGCATAACAAAATTTCAATAAGATTAATATGTACAAAGGAGTTTCTTTGTCCTTAAGTATTTAAATATTGTGAATCACTCCATCATATACCTTAAAAGGTTTACTATCAATGCCTTTAAATATGATATTCAATACACACACATTCACCTGCAGATCAGAAGAGTGGGGACCTTTTAAAAACATACTACATTCAAATTTATCTCCCATTCTGGACCTATCATGAAGACTTCACAAACCACAAATGACTTTTGATTTTCTCCCTTCAGCAAGGCAATAAGAACATTTCAGCCAGGATTAATTTTAATATGACAGTTGTAAGACTTGTAAAATGCCAAAAAGGTTTTGTGTTTTAAAAATTCCTTAATAAAACCTTTGTTTACCGACTATTTCAAAACATTTGAAACCATAATTTCATTTTCTATTATATCAGTTCACTCTAGCATCTATATTGTGCTCTGGGACTTCACTAACTACTTTTCACTGTCAGATAAGTTTCACGCATTCACTTACATTATATTTGAAGATGAGGAAATTTTCCTAGTATCTTTCCTAGCAACATTGTTAAACTAACATCCCATTATCTTCTCACCTCATTTTTACTAACCTTTTGTAAATGGTTACTACATTTGACTTTTCCATTCATCAGGTTCCTTTGTATAATTAATAGACCTAGCAAACAAAATAGCTACTGCTCCAACTAAACTATCCTCCCCTCTCAGATTCCTGCCTAAATGCTGTCAGGTCAACTCTCATCTTTTTCCCTATTCATAAATTGAGCTTAATTATATCTCCATTCACTAGATTGTCACTATAAACTAAACTTAGCCCTACTACAATTTACAATTTTTCTCTTTGGTTAAAAAATTCATAAAGTTTTTTCTTAAAGCTATCAAAGTACCACTGTTCCCCACCCTATATGGCAAGTCACACTAAAAATCTATTACTCTATGACTGAAAAATTATTTCTGTAGCTCCAGTCTACAAGTCTGTTTTCTAATTTTCTTATCATGCCCTCAAGTTTTCAAATTTTTCACATTTACCCAATGTTCCCTTTCATAAGATTGAGGGCACAGTCTACTTCTATTGGTATGTTAAGTGAGTCCAATATCTCCATTTACACACTTCACAGACCAGTTCTATTTTTCTCCTCCTTATTTCTTGTAGCACAATTATATCAACTCCAAATTTATTCACACACGTGCTAATTACAAATATCTTTTACTCGATTTTTCTCTAACTTTCACAATTTTCACCCTCTTTATTCATTCTCTTCACCAATGACTTTTCAAAATATAACCGACATAAATTATCACTGCTTATACAAATTATAACTTTTATCATATATGAAAGCATTTATTTTGCTTAAAACTATCTAAAGAGCTACTATTATCATATCATTTGACAATTCATACCAAATTTTTGCACCCTATGGTTAATAAAGCATTTCTGTAGAACCAACCTACAAATCTCTTTTCTAATTTTCTTAATATACCCCTTGAGTTTTACTAACAACCTCTAGTATGAAAAAGTTAATCATAATTGTCCAAACCTGAAAACATTTTGAATAGCTGTATCTCACCTCTCCTCAAGCAATCTCTCAGAACTAAACATGTCTAGCTCCTTTATTCTTTCACTGTACTTCATTCTTCTTGATCCAAAGTGAACCAACTTGCAAATCAAGTGAATGTAAAAGCGATCACTTCATCTTTCTTTTTCTTACATAATCATTTTAAGCGTAGGTTTAGGCAATGGACTGCCGATCTCTCATTGTCTCACTCTGTCTCTCTCTCTCCCTCTCATACAGTCCCACACTTGATTCAACCCATCATCACAGAAAAATGATTAAAAAATTTGGTGAAGTGAGCGACTTTAATGCATAAGAGTTTCATATGTTTGTTATAGTCACTGTCAAGAATGCATACCAAACTTTTTTTACAGGGTTCATTGTTAAATGGGAACACCTGCTCCAAGCTCAGGTGCTGCTATGAGATGGACTGCTTGCTTGAGTTCATGACGCAGACTTGGTAGTGAGTCATACAACTTAGGATCGAGGTGTCGTCTGTTGCTGCATAAAACGTATAAGAATATGCAACTGCATGATAACATAGTTTCGTGTGAAATTTTTTTAATGGTTCTTGGCTTCTATTCTCAGAGCCTGTCTAATAATAATGCATGGGTGATTCTTTTCGAATATCATCTTTTTGTAATATTTTCTGGAGTTTCTAGCTTGAGTTAAACCAATCCTGTATTACAGTTGAATATGATGAAGACGCACGAGAAGATCCATCACAAAGACAGGCTTCTTCCAGGTAAGTATTGATTTTACAATCTTCAGCAATTCTCTTTAGTTCAGATAGTTAAATTCAAATTTACCAACTCTCCAACTCTAACTCACACCTTTCTGGTTGTAGGTATCTTGGCATTTGCTGAATGTTGTAAGTGTTGAGATAAAATATTTGTACCTAGACTCTACTTTTCTCTTTGTTATCAGTAACATTATTTAATTTCATAACTAGACCCTATTGCTAACCATTCATCCCAGGCTAAAAAAAAGCTATACCAGCTTCATATGGTTTGTTTTTAAAACTGTAACCGACATTCTGTTGTTTGACAATGCTTTCAATTTCAGATACAGATATTTTCTTTACCTGAGTTTCCAGTCACAGCAGTGTGGTTGATGTGGTTCTTGGCTGGTTAACTTATCATCCTGCTTAAATAAATGAAACATGCAAGGACCAGACTGTACTAGTATACGAAAGCAGCTAACTATTAAAAATTAGCTAAGAATCTAATGTTTACCAACATTGGGGAAGTTATTCCAAAAATTTATGGTAATTTTTTAGAAATATTAACTTTTTGTAACATTTTCTGGGATTCTGGTTTGAGTTAAGCTAAAACTGAAACACGTGAACGTACTGAATGATGGACTGTTTCCTCTATAACTGAAAAGAACTTTTTAAAAGCCTTTACACAGTTTTTCCATGTTTCTTGTACAGTATTAATGCTTTGGGTTAAAAACTTGGACCTTTTCCAGTTTGTGTACCGTTTTTCATACAACCTAACCAATACAACCTAACCTAACCAATCGTCAATATGTGGTAGCCCCCTGTTAATACGTAAGTACCCAATTAACTTAACCGGACAGAAAAATAACGGTCGAAATCTATTCATACAAATACTTAGTGATTTATATAATTTATTTTTGCGTACTGTAGAAAACGGTACATAAACTGGAAAACGTCCAAAAACTTTTCACTGTCTTCTCATGTTGGTTCATGTGTGATGTCGTTATAGAAATACTTTTCAGTTCATTTATTTCATCTGAGGTAGACTAATCAGTTTGTTATAAATTTGCAACTGTAACATAACAAGCTGTAAGAAAGAATTAATTATTCTCAAAGGTATGATATTTTCCTAACTTTCTTGACAAAATCGTGGTTACTATCTTTCAAAAAGACCAAGGTATTAACCCTATAGGAACCTATTCTATACCATGTAGAAAGCAACAAGAACTTAACCTAGACCATGAAAAATCATTTAATAGGGTTAAATATGGTCTTTAGTAATTACATTTAACGTGGAAAAAAGTTTTAATCTCTTCCCTTTTGACAATGAAAACAAATCTTTTCATCCTTTATGATCTTGCAACCAAATTTAAGATTGAGATCCACTAACGTTCAGGATAATTTTTGTACTGAAACAACAAAATGTCTAAAATTTCATGTGAAGACTACCATAGAACTGTTTCTGTATAAAGAAGGGAAAACATTGCGTGAAATAGATTGCATTAACACTTTTTAAGGCGAGATATACAAAACATTATCAGTAAGTAGAGAAATATTGTCTGTAATTGATAATTCCGGGAGTGGAAGAACGGAAAAGCTGTCTATCGGTCCCGATTCATCGATTTGTTGTACCTGGTATTCCATATATTAAAACCAAGCTCACCCTCTCGTCTATTGTTAATTTCGCAGCCATCCCCTACATAAAAGAAAAAAATAATATATTATAGTCAACACTGAAAATTCCTATGATGCGCGACTTTTGCACCACCCTGTATATATATATATATATATATACACGGTCAACCAAAAGTAGGTGGACAGTAGGTTGAATACGGTTTGTGTTATATTATATTATAACTATGGTGTTCATTATAACTATGGTGTTTGTGTTTTATTTATATTAAATATTATAACTAAATTTATTTAAATTTTATTTTGTATTATAGTATACAAAAAAATTAAATATGTATTCTCAAAATAAACGTTATCATTTACTGTCCACCTACATTTGGTTCACCCTATATATATATATATATATATATATATATATATATATATTATATACAAATTTATATCTATTTTTTAGTGGCCGTTAAATTTCATAGCATGACGTCACACCACACACACATATATATATATATACACACACACACACACATATATATATATATATATATATATATATATATATATATATATATATATATATATTATATATACCGGGTTGCCCAGAAAAAAGTAAGCTATTGCTTTTAAGATTTTATTTCAGTTTTATTTTTGAAAAATCTGCAACAAAGAAAGATAGAGTATATTAAAAACAAATATTATAAAGACATATAGAAGTGCTACATATAAAAGCAAATTATTTATTTAAATCGTTATAAAAGCAAGCAAATCTTCACAAAAGTAAATATAATAGTTGATAAAAGCAATAGCTTTTTTCTGGGCAACCTGGTATATATATATATATATATAATATATATATATATATATATATAACGAGAAATTACCCGATGCTCTGATCTCATCCATTGTCTATTTCTTCAAATGTACTCGCTGTCAGGCGAATTATATTGGCAGCATCTACCGCCAATACAAACTTAAGATGGACGAGCATCTGGGAATTTCCAGTCGCGCATCACGTCCTCTAAATAGACCTTCAGAATCTCCAATAAGAGAGCACTGCCTTGCAACAGACCATCCCATTGACCCTTCCTCTTTTCACATTATAAACACCGTTAATAGTAACCAACTTGGCGACCTCTACATTTCAGGATCTCTCTATATTAAAAGAAAAAAAACACGTTCCGAACGATTACGTTTCAGCATTTAATATCACTATTACATGCTATATACGCGGGTTTTACAGTTCATCCTTAAGTTGCGCTTCTGAGAACAAGGATCTGAATGAAGTTTATATATCAGAATTCCGTTTCTTGCATTCAAAAAAAGAAGTTTGAAAGTATCTCGCATATAAAAATTGTCATGATAAGGAAGGGGGTTACTGAGATATTAATTTTTAAAAAATGCGTAATTTTTTTCGGACCACCCGATATATATATATATATATATTTTATTTATTTATTTATATATATATATATATTTTATATATTTATTTATATTTATATATATATTTATTTATATTTATTTATATTTATTTATTTATATTTATTTATTTATATATACAGGGTGGGCGGAAAGTAGCTCCCTATTTTGGATTGGTAAAAAAATACGTATATTATCCATTTATTTCAGAAGAAATAATATGAAAAGGTAGGCATACATGGTAGGTTTTCTCTAAAATTCAATGTGGGCTCCAACTCTTTCCACCAGCTTCTGGAGCCGCCCAGGAATGGCGTCCACTGACTTTAGCAGGAACTCCGGCGGGATGGAGGACATGACTTCCCGAATTCGGTCCTCCAGTTCTTCCAATGTCCTCGGTTTGGTGCGGTATATATATATATATATATATATATATATATATATAAGGGTGGGTCAAAAGTCTGGCCCCATAGGAGGTTTATGTTCACATAGACTAAAATTTTTGTCTATAATTATTTTTATTTTTTCAGATTGGTAGATCGTCGTAGGGAGTATTGTCAGTGGTTTATGCAACATAGGCAGTTGGAAAAGCGTATCATGTTCACTGTTCAGTGACGAAGCAATTTTTTACCTAAACGGTTCAGTCAACAGACATAATGCACGATATTGGGCTAAAGAAAATCCACACTGGATTGAGGACGGACGCTCGCAGTACAACCCAAGAGTTATGGTATGGGCTGCTATGTGGGGAGATACGATAATTGACCCATACTTTTTCCCCGACAAACTGGTGAATCATACCTTCATTTGTTAGCAAATTTCCTTACGCCTCGATTGTATGAACTACCATTACGGCATCGGAGAACTATGTGGTTTCAGCACGATGGGGCTCCGCCGCATTTCGCAAGGGCCGTTCGCGAATTTTTGCAAGAAACATTTCAAGGGAAATGGATTGGTCGACGTGGGCCAATTGAATGGCCGCCCAGATCTCCGGACCTGACTCCTTTGGATTACTTCTTATGGGGACACCTTAAATCAGTTGTGTACGTTAACAGGCCAAGAACAATACAGGCGCTAAAGGATACTATAACAGCAGAATTTGAAGCCATAAGAACGAATATTACCATCCTCAGGAATGTGCAAACGTCTTGCGTCAACCGGGTTACAAAGTGTTTAGAAGAAGGTGGACGTCAATTTGAACACCTATTGTAATTTCTGAATTAAAACATTAAGGTAGGCCGAAATTTTCTTTTCCATTATAAACTTCCTATGGGGCCAGACTTTTGCCCCACACTTCATTCAGATCCTTGTTCTCAGAAGCGCAACTTAAGGATGAACTGTAAAACCCGCGTATATAGCATGTAATAGTGATATTAAATGCTGAAACGTAATCGTTCGGAACGTGTTTTTTTTTCTTTTAATATAGAGAGATCCTGAAATGTAGAGGTCGCCAAGTTGGTTACTATTAACGGTGTTTATAATGTGAAAAGAGGAAGGGTCAATGGGATGGTCTGCTGCAAGGCAGTGCTCTCTTATTGGAGATTCTGAAGGTCTATTTAGAAGACGTGATGCGCGACTGGAAATTCCCAGATGCTCGTCCATCTTAAGTTTGTATGTTTGTATTGGCGGTAGGTGCTGCCAATATAATTCGCCTGACAGCGAGTACATTTGAAGAAATAGACAATGGATGAGATCAGAGCATCGGGTAATGTTTCGTTATGAAGAAAGTAAGATTTAACACTGAGAATTTGTAAATATGAACCGAAAATCAGTTTGAGGGTATAATGGTGTAAGGAGGTTGAATAAGTCAGCTTGTAGTTTCGAACATAAATAATTATAAAAAAAGAAATTTAAAATATTGAATATGTTTGGCAACAGTTGGAATATTATGAATCGGTTGGAAGATGTTTTCGAGAAACTTTTTGACTCATACTTGGAAGAGATGACGGGCAAAAAGGTTGTTAGAAAAGAAAGTCTGAAGAAAAACAATTTCATGATGAAGAGATAAGAAAGAGGAGCAGAGATAAAATGGACGGTAAATTAAAATTTTTATAAAATTGACTTTGTGTATAGTAGGTAGATCACTGAAGAAATTGGTACCTAATCCTGTGTAAGTAGATTTTCTGTTTTTGAGGTGGTAAATTTATTATTTTTTTCTCGTTATATTAATATCCAAAAAAGGTATGGAGTCGTTAAATTCTTTTTTAATGAATTTAATGGTTTTGTGTTGATTGTTTAGGTAAGTAAGAAAATGTTGTATATGGGCTCTCTGTTTGAAAAGAAGGAAAGTGTAATCCATATATCTTCTATATACTGTAGGTAAGGTTTAAAAGAAGTGGGGCATTATCGTAGCTATAAGTGCTCATGGTGACAGGAAAATATTCGCCAAAATGGAGCTGAGAGGGGAGGCCATAGCTAAAGAATCACTCTGTTTATACAGCTGTTCATTAAATAAGAAAAACGAATCGGTATCTGCCAAAGTCAAAAGTTTGGAAAATTCATGTTTATTAAGGTTTAAAATATTAGAGTTGTCTTTATTGTTGTACTGTATATATTATTTATGCAGTTATTGAAAGCCTCATCTTAGTATATTAGTAGAAAGAGATCGTATATCGAAACTGCTCATGAAAAAATTGTTGGTGTCATTAACAGAAAGTATATCTTTAACAAAATCATAAGAATTAGGGACAGTGTATTCGTTAGTTGTTTGGTTAATTAAAAATGGGACTAAAAGTTTGGCAAATTTATAATTATGTGTAGTGGTGTAGTGGTTAGCGTTGCTGACTACGAATCCATCGGCCCTGGGATCGAGACTCGGTGACGACAGGCGGCGCGCAGCTAAACCCAGCTGTTCATCCTTCCACACAATAAATAAATTGGTTGGTAGATAGATGGGTAGCCTAGTGGTTAAAACGCTGGGCTGCTGGTGGAGCGTGGTTCGGATTCCATGTTAAACTGTAGGTCTAAGGTGGAGTGAAAAGCTTGACTTTCGTTAGAATGAACAATTCGGGCGGAAGCAAACCAAAGGTTACCAAAGGGAATGCGGAAAGGATAGGGCGTATTGAAGTATTATTCTTGTGAACCTTTGGAAGACCATAAATAATGCTGGGAGAAGATCCCGATGAATGTAAATTATCATAAAGATCTTTAAAAATTTTATTTTGATCAAGGAGCTTCTTGAGAAAGCTCTTTAATTAATGAATTAAAGATTAATGTATTTCCGAAACGTCTGCTTGTACCTTGCACATTTTCTGAATAAGAATGTTATATACTTGGGTTTTCCTGTGTATATATATATATATACAGAATCTACAAGTGGACGGAAGACAACAATATGAAGTTTAACACTGACAAATTTCAGCTGTTACGGTACGGAAAAAGAGAAGACCTAAAATCCATGGAATATTATACCCCAAATAGATAGGAAATTCAGAGAAATTCTAGAGCAAAAGATTTAGGGGTTGTAATGACTGATGTTGCGACATTTGAAACACAAAATAAAATAACAGTAAACAGAGCAAAGAGAATAACTGGTCAGATACTGAGAACCTTTAAACGAAGGGATAGGAATATAATGATTCCTCTACTGAAAACCCTGATAATACCCAAATTGGAATACTGCTCGGTCCTAACATCCCCATATAAAAAAGAAGACATTAGACAGCTAGAAGGGATTCAGAGAAGCTTCACAGCCAAGATCAATGGGGAACAAAGAATTAAATTACTGGGAAAGGTTACACGAACTAAACCTATATTCACTGGAAAGGAGAAGAGAGAGATGCACCATTATTTACACTTGGAAAATAATGGAGAAACTAGTTCCTAAACTTACTCTGAACCCTGTAACTCCCAAAACAACGGTGGAAACTAGAAAAGGAAGACTGTGTCGTGTTCCCAAATTAAAGGCGAGACAGGGAACATCCTTAACCCTGTTTAATCAGCTGCCCAAAGACCTAAGGAACACGAATGGTGTTGCGGTGGACATCTTCAAAAAAAGATTAGACGCCTGGCTCAGAACAATCCCCGATGAACCAGGCGTACCTGGCTATGTAGTCACGGAGCCAGCTAGGGTATCGTGTGCACTGAAATGTACCCGATTTTTGACTTCGGATATTGGTATAGGTTAGCTCAGTCAATGAAAAAAGCTTGGTCACATGATTCGGATTGTGGTCATTTTCCGCCATTTTGAATTCAAAATGGTCGCCATCTCAAATTTTAAAATCTGCGATTTTCGTAATTTTGCTATCTCATCCTATGTTTTCAGGTACGGGAAATTGATTGCTGATCATCTTAGTGCTTTGTGACATCCATAAACGTTGTATTTTTAAAAGTTTATCGTGAGTAAAAAAAATCTAAAGAAAGTAAGGTCTATAACAAAATTTCTTGATGACGCCGCTAAAAAATAAAATAAAACAAACTTGCCATAGTTAGAATTCATTAATACATTTTTAATTTTTTTATTTGGGATGTATTGGCAGCACACATCACAATGACACCGAAAATTTCGAAAGACACACGAATACAGTTTTGACAATTGACTTGCCATACGGCAAGAAGGCGCTTTATCACATAATGCACGGGCGCAATTTGTCACATAGGCATAAAATAATACGTAAAAGTAAGTAAGAAAGATAAAACAAAAAGTAAAAAATATTATCCGTGCGTCTCCCGCAATCGCGCGTTTCCTCTCGCGGCCGGCGTCCACTTCGGCTCGCGGCAATACATTGATATCATTTAACCAATGTTTTAGGATTGATGCACAATATTGTAGCTTCGCACTTGCAAAATGCACAACATTTTATTTTTTTCCGACGACAAGGGCAAACATCCGACCGACCATATATTTTACAAGAACATGGGTGAGGAAAATTATCGGGACAGGTTGGAGTGGAAGATACAATTGGCACTAGAATTGTATCATCTCGCAATGCGTAGCCGTAATCTAGAGGATTCAACGTCACAGTGGCATGATAAGGTGCACGTAACCAACGATTACATTGTAAATAGGCTCGCTTAATATGTTTTTTAATGGTCTTTGACGTTGGTGTAATCATTTCAAAGTTATTTCTGATGTTTTTATGGTGATACTGGTAATACCTCAGCTCATCAAATGTTGTCAGTTTGAAATTTCCAAGAGCATTTACAAGGAACTTCTCAGCATTTTCTTCCATGTCTGGCGTTAATTCATTAGTTCCAAAACCATTAAGTAAGTTTGTTTCTGATTGTTCAGCTAGGTTCAGTGCAGATTGTTTTGTAGCAACTTTGCTTGTCGTGTCGCAGCCAGTAAGTGCGTGGATGACTGGGAGCACAGAAGTCAGCTCACTCGATATTTGGGGCAGCAAATCATGCAAAGGTACTGCTCGATTTGAGCTACCCTGTCCACATAGAACCCACACCTCTAGTAGTTCACACTAATTCCAGTTTTGGTTAAAATGATATAGGAGACAAATAAACACATCTGTATCTGGTGAAGCCACTACTACTCGCTTAAATGAATCTGAACTAATTGCATGATTGACATGAAGGAGCATGCGGTAATCAGCTTCTTCGTGGGTACAGTGAAGTGCTGACACATCTTTAACAGTTTGAGACATAATTTGTATGCACTCCTCCGAGATAAATAGCTGTAAGTGTGTTTACATTCTTAGTCTCATTTTCCTCAACCCATTTCATGAAAAATGGTTGGAATCTTGTTTTGTTAACATCTGATGCCCAGAATCTTTCCAGTTCGACTAAAAGTGGTGTGTCATTTCGGATGATGGCAACTTCTACCGGATCAACTTTGCCTCTCCGAATTCGTTCGAAGTGTTTGATACCACCCCGTTTGTAAATATCAAACACTACATCTAACCGTTCACATCCTGTTGCCAGTTTTAAAAATGTATTCCAGAGATGGGCCGCCATTTCACCAAATCTTTTCAATCTAAGTTTCTTAAGAGGTACTTTTCTAGAATATGCCATAAAATCAATTATAATGCATGTTCTTAGGGTATCAGAGGACATCGGCACGCCTGTGGAGCTGGTTCGCTTAACTTTTCCTCTATCGCACGTACTAGCTCTGATTTTGAAGATTTACGCAGGGATCCGTTTTTTTGTTAGGTAAAGTGATGTCGATGTTAGCTCGTATGTCAGAAGATGTGCAATTGTATTCTCCGGTTACAAAATTTTTCACAATACCAGTTTCTGTCAAATCAAACGGGTTCTCCTTTTTCAGAACATAGCAACCATTTCTTGAACGCATTTTTCGTCGCGTTTATTTGTAGCATCAGAAATTTCATGATGGAGAGAACATTCAGTTTCGTCATCAAGTCCACATAACTGCTGAAGAAAAACGGAAATGCGTTCCTTCTCATGCATTACCAATCGTGCTGAGCTACAGCTTCTTTCCTACATGTTGTTCCAAATATTCCACCTTGTCCTTTCGCAGGTTTATTATATGCCTGTTCAAGTGCCTGGTCCATGGGAACACATGAAAATTTGCGGTTTGTGTGTTTAACGACAAAATGACCGTTTAAGAACTCCTTGTGTAGTTCAGGGAATGTATTCGGCAGCTGCAAACAGTCTTCATAATACACGGATTCCCAACGTGAATAATGCGTTTTGTTGAAGGCAAAAAACATGGGTAGTGCTCTTTGTATAGCAAATAAGTGCAACTCCCAGTTCTCCTCTCTGTGGGACCGAGTTATATCCTTTAGGAGTGGAGAAAATATTGTAAGATAAGTGTTCCAGTACTTGAAGAGATTGCTTTCTTCGACGCCTTTCCTGAAAAAGTCACTAAACATTTGTTTTACGTTACCAAGATGCTTTTTGCATGCTTCCGAATGAAGTTGAGCCTCGTTTGCATCAGCGTTTTTGCACGCCTTTTGTACTAACATAACAGTTTCAAAGTGATCTGTAAACTGGTTTGTATCCTCACCTTTCATAAATTCCAACCACTGGAGGCGACTCATTACCTCTGTCAACGTGGAGAAGCCTCTGAGAGCACGTGAATAGTGACTGTCATTAAGAATACTTTTAACTATCAATGGGCCAAAGATTTCATTTTCATTGAATAACTGCTCCACACCACTATCTTCAAGATACTTTCCAATACATGACATTACTACTTTTTCCATGTGGAAACCGCCAAGACCTGAGAAAATGTTGCCAAACTTTTCTTTAGGAAGAAGAAGCTGAAGCTCTTTTGCAATCCGGTACACTCCTTCATCGCACCACAACAATCCGTACTGTTGTCCACACTGTAACAATGTGTTTGGTAGTTGACCATACAAGTGAATATAGTGTCATACTGAGTTGCAGGATAAGGAAGAATAGGAGTGAAAGCTGTTGTTGTTTGTTTTGAAATGCTTTAGAGGTCACACTGTTAAATGCGCTCCATGAGGGAACATCACCTGATTCTTGCATTGTATGTCCAGGGACGTTTGGTTTTGTTAGAAATCGACATAAAAACCATACCAAGTCCTGAACTCTAGCATTTTCTGCTGCAGTTGTGTAATTTGGTCTATCAGAAGGGCAAAAATCTGGTTGAATAGCGCCTCTATTGTTTGGTTTGACACATCAGAAGCTTCTGACAAGGAAGAAGGCCGTCTAGCACTTTACTTCGGGGATTAATATGAAATGTGTCCAGAAAACTATCTTGCTGTGCATGGATTGGCTGTTCAACTGTGTCTTGGAAAATTACTGGAACAGTGTCATGGGTTCCCCCAATACCAGAAATTGTTTGTTCTTCGTGGTCAAAGTTATCCATTGCACCTCGAAGGGGAGCTGGCGTTTTCATAGCAGGTGGCAATGGTACTCGATGTCCGCCTGCTCGTGCAATTGTACGAGCAACTAAAGAGTGGTCTTGCCTTTCAATTTGATTATAAATCATACATACACTTAGGCGACTAAATATTTGTACAAGATTCTTAGAACTCGTTATTCCATGTATTGCCTGCAATGTGCTTACGTGCATTGGAGTTTTTTTGTTCTCGTTACGGATAAGTGTGAATGAAATTTGAAATATGGAGTCACATTTTCGTTTCGTTCGTCTAGAAATAAATGGAGTAGGAATGTAGTAGGGCAGTGAAAAACTGTTTCCATATTTCCGGAGTGGCTTGATCGTACGTTTCCATTGCAATTAACAGATCATTTAAATCGCAGAATTTTCCATCTAAACCAAAGTCATATACTTTACACTCTTGTCTCAGTTTCTCAGCACATACCTGCACTGGGTTTGAAGTACGCACTGTCTCAATTAACTTGGAGATGCAAATATTTGTTGCATAAACCATCTGCGAATTTGTTTTATCTTTCGGATACGTGAAGCATACTTCCTCTCCAAAGTGATTAATTAATAGTTGCTTTATTCTCCGGTTTGTTACGTGTATGTCTGGATTGCACTCATTGTTTAGGAAATCTCGACATTCAGATAGTGTATAGCCTCATTCCTCGAGATGTATGTTTGATAAAACTTTATTAAATGTTTCATGCACTTTATCTGGAAGAACGTCGTCGAGCAAGGCTTCTGCTGCTAAATTTCGTTTGTAATCTAAAATGTAGAGGTTGATACACTTTTTATGGCCCATTATATCAGCAGCAAATACACCCTAAACATCTTGTAAAGTTGAGGTTCTATTAAATACACTATCTTGATTAAAACGTGTTGCATCAAGGAATTGTTGGGCACGATTGTCTTCGCACATTCGGAATACTTTAGTTGACAATTTGTTTTTCCTTTTATTACAAATAATACACACATCAGAATCATTATGTTGAGACAAACGTGACTTCGTTCGCAAATTAAGGCGAATTATTAGTTGAGAGACATTAGCATGTGTAGTATCAGCGCATTCGTTTGATGGATTTTTGAATCTATCACCCTTTAAAATGTATGCACGGTAACATTGCATATAGTACACAAATGTATTTAGTTTTTCAGTACAAAGTTCACTTAGGATACCATCTTTCATTGTATTACATAGTTCTTTGATTTTGTTACGACCATTTTCAGTACTGGTTAACTTATCACCACGTTTGCTACTATGGCACAGGATACATGTTGCGTTTCCGAGTACTTCTGTTCGTTTTCGTTTCTTCGTTTTCGTGAGAGGTGTTCCAAAATGTTCATCCATATCTGAAAAAGAAAGAAAAGTTAAAATAATGCTAATATATATGAGTTACATGGATTTCAGAACGTGGGAATGAACAGCAATCAATTGCTCGTACCTGAAAACATAGGATTAGATAGCAAAAATACGAAAATTGCAGATTTTAAAATTTGAGATGGTGACCATTTTGAATTCAAAATGGTGGGAAATGACCACAATCCGAGACATGTGACCAAGCTTTTTTCAATGTCTGAACTAACCTGTACCAATATATGAAGTAAAAAATCGGGTACATTTCAGTGCACACGATACCCTAGCTGGCTCCTATACTAATGTGAGGTGGAGAGTACAAGAAATCAACTCACTACTTCACCAGGCCAACTCGAGGGGAGGGGCGACAAGCTTGACATTCGTGAAATGAGGAATCATCGCACGGAACCTTTGAAAGGTTGAAAGGTATATATGTTACAGTCAAAGTGTGTAACCAGCCATTTCGTGTAATGGCTGAAACTTTTAGTCATTTCGCGAAATGGCTGTTTCACTTGGTCATTTCGCGAAATGACTAAAATCTTCAGCTATTATGCGAAATGGCTGAAATTCCACCTTGATAATTTCTTGAAATGGCTAAAATGACTTTTGTCATGAATTCAAAGAAATAGCAAAAATCACAATAAAATTGGAAACGTTTATTTAACAACTAAATCTATTAAAACATATATACATCCACACGTCTGTTTAAATAAGTGAGAAACACACTTCAAATACTCATTTGAACATTTGAACACATTTGAATCTGAATTTTCAATAAAGAGGTTTTCAAATACTAACCGGGCCTTCAATGTTATTCCGATGTCCGCCATTGAAGGCCCGGTTAGGTCAACTGTATGCCCTTGACAATTTGTTAGGTTAAGTCGTGTTATTTTGGTTGAAACTAAGATCATTTGTCCGGTTAGGTCAACTGTATGCCCGGTTAGGTCAACTGTATGCCCTTGACAGTTGGTTAGGTTAAGTCGCGTTAGTTTCATTAAAACTAACGAAAATAACACAACTTACCTAACCAATTGTCAAGGGCATACAGTTGACCTAATCGGGCATACAGTTGACCTAACCGGGCAAATGATCTTGTACGAAATGACCAAGGTGGAATTTCAGCCATTTCGTGTAATGGCTGAAGATTTTAGTCATTTCGCGAAATGACCAAGTGAAACAGCCATTTCGCGAAATGACTAAAAGTTTCAGCCATTACACGAAATGGCTGGTTACACACTTTGACTGTAACACACACACACACACACAAACATAATTAATCTTTATATTAATTTTCTCCTTATGACCATCCTCCTTATCCAACCATTCGTTTATACTTATCAATCATTGTTTACACAGCTGTGATAAAAATTTTGCTCTTCTTTTCCCCTATTTTACCTTTTTATCCCTTTCCTCCCCCTTCACATCCACTTTTCATTTCCAGCAGTTTCCCCTCTGAAAGTGCCTCTTGGCAATGGCACTGGCAACCCCTGTTTCAATCCCTTTTCTGTAGAAGCCACTTTCCCATATGTATTCAGTTTTCTACTACTACTGGAATAGTTAAAAAATGAACTAGTTTAATGACAGGAATTTCCCCAAGTGGACCGAAAGGTCTTTGAGGCTTCCTCTTGGCTTTGCAATTCCTTGTAACACTCTCTCTCTCTCTCTCTCGCCCCCTACACCCCTCACACGTGCGCAGCTTTGCATGAGCGAGGTACCGACCTTTTTTTTTTAACCCTGAAACGTCTAACTTGATCGTGACGGACAGTGCTGGCGAACTGGAGTCCCATGAACCCCAAATAAAAGTCGTATATTTCACTTTTTTGTAATATATATATATATAATATATGGGATTGAACTCAGAATGGTCCCCTGATGATTTTCATGATCATATTTCATGTATCATGTATATATATATATATATATATATATACATACAATATATATGTATAGAAACGACGTAAGTATAGAGGAGTGTTCTGCACACGAGGAGAGAAATAACGAACAAATGAAAAATGAGGCACCGCCCGGGAATCGAACCAGGATCTTCCAATTGCCGGTCAGATATGCTAACCACTACACCACAGAGCCTCGATAGACCGGCAATTGGAAGATCCTGGGTTCGATTCCGGGCGGGTGCCTCATTTTTCATTTGTTCGTTATTCTCTTCCTGTGTGCAGAACACTCCTCTATACTTACGTCGTTTCTATACATTAATATACTGCGTGGTCATTGCAGTTAAATGTACATATTCACGATTTGCGAGGGTGCCCTCCTCAAGGCATTGGTTTCTGCCCTATGTAGGAGAATTGCGATACTGACTGATCGAGGCCCGTGGTGTAGTGGTAGCATATCTGACCGGCAATCGGAAGATCCTGGGTTCGATTCCCGGGCGGTCACCTCATTTTTCATTTGTTCGTTATTTCTCTTCCTCGTGTGCAGAACACTCCTATATACTTACGTCGTTTCTATACATTAATATACTGCGTTGTCATTGCAGTTAAATGTATATATATATATATATACACACACACACACACCTATTAATATTTTCATGAGCTCATCAATTAAAACACGAATTAGTGTTCTATGCTCTATAGAGCACCATTTCGTGTTTTAATTTTTCTTCATGGTTATTTTTATTATTATCTCTCTCTCTCTCTCTCTCTCTCTCTCTCTATAGATATATATATATATATATATACCTTATTAACCTTGTTTGGGTTCCGTGCGTCGGTCTTTCTTCACACGAAAGTCAAGCTGGTGGCCCCACTTCTAGTCCTGGCTTGGTGGAGGAGCGAGTTGCTCTCTTGCGCTCTCCATCGTACATAGCCAGGTACACCCGGCTCATCTGGTACCGTCCTGAGCCAGGCATCTAGTCTTCTCTTGAAGACTTCAACTTTGACGACCCCTGTAATGTTTCTGAGGTCCTTTGGAAGCTGGTTGAAAATTCTTGGCCCCCTGACAACCAAGCTATTTTCCTTCAGAGTTGAGGAGGTCCCTTGTCGGGGCCTTTAATTTGGGAACACTACACATTCTGCCTTTCCTATTTTCCAGCGTTGTCTGGACGGTAATTGGGTTTAGTTTGAAGTTTGGTACCAGTTTTTTTATCATTTTCCATACGTAGATTATGGTGTAGTGAATACTCTTATTTTAGTTTCAAGATAAATGTTAATTTTACCGTCTTGAATTTCGGAATAGCTATAAATTCATTTTAAAATTAGTTACCCATCATAATTCAATTGTAAACCACATTAATACTAATTTTATGTATACTGTATTATTTATTGTATGTAAACATAATTAATATATACACAATTGTCAGTTATTATTTATATTCAAATAATTATTTTAATCTAAATACCATGTCCATTTTGCAAATAAATAATAGAAATCCAAGGGTTATATTTCCATCCTTGGTACTGTCGCAGTTTCGCCTAACGGACTCAATACGGCTAGTGAGATAATCACTGGTTGGCACTTAACAGCGGCAGTGCTTATGGCTACATCATCCAGGTTACCTATACCGGATAGATGCGCTACGGTCCCAAGCCGTAGCTTGCCTAGGCCCAACGACGACGACGACGAAAACCAACAATTGGTGACCCCGGAGTTGGATTCCCCCTTTTTACCCGAACAACTAGGACTAGACTGTAACGTCGTTCGTGCCCATCACCCCTTCACCCGAGCGACTAGGACAGACTGTAACGTCGCTCGTGCCCTCTGCCCCTCACCCCTGCCCGTGCGCTCTGTGCCTGCGCTCGTCTCAACCCACTCCTTCGTTGGTAACTTGTCGTCTTGCTTGTACGTCAGCAAGCATAGGAGAGAGATGCCTGACGATGCTGGTGCCATCTCCCACTTGAGCGTAAAGCCCCCGTCTTCTGGCCGGGTGATCCATTTATTTGTTCCACCAAGTGGAATCACAATTCAACTTGGGAAGGATCACCGCTAGCAGGACAAAATACGATCATGTTTTGTCCTCTCTACCAGCGAGCATCATCTCTGAAGTCCGTGACGTCATCGTGTCTACTTCCACGAGTGAGGACCATACAACGATCTGAAGTCTGCCATCCTGTGCCGCACCACTGTCTCCGAGCGTGAGAAACTACATCAGTTAATCTCAAAAGAAGAACTTGGAGACCGTAAGCCACTCAAATGCTGAGGGCTATGCAGTGCGCTCTAGGCGAACGCGCACAAACCTTCGATAAGGACATCTTTAGACAGTTGTTCTTGCAGAAACTTCCTCCATCAGCTCAGCGTGTCTTGGCCACTATGGATCCTGCTACTCCAGTTGATAAACTAGCAGAAACTGCCGACAAAGTAGTGGAGATTGACACAGCTCCGGTCAACAACGTGAACACACAATCGGAACTGGAGTTGAAAGTGGAAGAGTTAAGTCAACAACTCAACCACGTTTGTTCTCTGCTACAAAATCAACGGCAAAGAAGCCATTCTCGGTCAAGATTTACGAAGAGGCATCGTTCGAGTTCCGGGAAGATCTGTTTCTACCACTCTAAATTTGGAAAGAAGGCTAGGAAGTGCATCTCCCCTTGCAATTTTTCGTCGGAAAACCCCAGCAGCGAGTCCTAATGGCGTCTAGTACTCGCACTGCCAACCTGTTATTCATAAAGGACAGGAACTCTGGTGTCAATTTCTTGGTCGATACCGGAGCGTCAGTCAGTGTATTCTCTCAAAAATCTGGTCATACGCACTCGGAATCTCCGCCTCTATACGCTGCTAACGGTTCACGCATACCCACGTACGGTACTCAGTCGCGTGAACTAAACTTGGGCCTTCACCGATCCTTCAAGTGGATTTCATCTGTGCTCAAGTGCAGCATCCCATAATCGGCGCCGACTTCTCCCAGCATTTCAAACTCCTGGTGGATCTTGACAAGCGACGCTTATGCGACCAGGCCACACTGCTTTCTGTTCTTGCCAAACAGGTTGCCCTTCCGGACGCCTCGAACTCTGCACTTTCCCTCGTTCCCCCTAATTCCATGTACCAGTGCCTTTTCCAGCGATATCCAGGGATTCTTCAACCGATGCAGATGGGTGATACCATTAAGCACACCATTACCCATCACATTACAACAAAAGGTCCCCCTGTGTTTGCAAAACCCAGACGTCTTGCCCCGGACAAACTGAAAGCTGCCAAATCGGAATTCCAGCTTATGATAGATCTTGGGATAATAAGACCTTCCAAAAGCAGTTGGTCCTCTCCCTACACCTGGTCCAGAAGAAGTCAGGAGACTGGAGACCATGTGGATTACCGGTTTTTGAATTCGACAACCATCCCGGACCGATATCCGGTACCAAATGTCCAAGACTTTACTTCTCTTCTCCACGGCAAATCTATCTTCAGTAAAATAGACCTCGTTAAGGCTTTCCACCACATTCCCGTAGAGCCTTCGGATATTCCCAAGACTGCAGTTTGTACACCATTTGGGTTATTCGAATTTGCGAAGATGCAGTTCGGACTACGGAATGCTGCGCAAACCTTTCAGAGGTTTATAGATGAGGTCACCAGAGGCTTAGACTTTGTTTATGCCTACATCGATGATTTGCTTGTGGCCAGCTCAACGGAAGAGGAATATAAGGAACATCTTTCACTCCTCTTTCAACGCTTAGAACAATACGGTGTTACTATTAATGCTTCTAAGTGTGTGTTTGCACAGCCAACCTTGGAATTTCTTGGTCACACGATTTCGCAGCACGGAATTACCCCCCTTCAGGACAAGTGTGAAGTGATAAAAAATTACCCTATGCCAAATAATCAGCGTGAGTTACGTCGGTTTCTAGGTTTGGTAAATTATTACCACAAGTTCATTAAAAACTGTGCCAGTGTTCTTGCTCCTCTACACGCTATGATCACACACAAAACGCAAGGTAACGAAATTGGTATGGTGTAGCGATAGTTTACAGGCGTTCGACAATGCCAAAAATGCTATCAATAGTGCATTGTCTCTGTCATTTCCTATCAGTGATGCCCCCCTAACTCTGACGGTCGATGCATCAGATGTTGCGATCGGTGGGGTGTTGGAACAAACCATTAACGGTCAACAAGCACCCATCGCGTTTTACTCGAAAAAGCTGCAGCCAGCCCAAACGCGTTATAGTGCTTTCGGACGTGAACTTCTTGCTATTTACTTAAACGTGAAGCATTTTCAACATTTCCTTGAAGGCCGAGAGTTTTGTGTTTTTACCGACCACAAACCTTTGGTCACTGTCTTCAATAAAAACAGCTGTAACCACTCTCCCAGAGTCATCAGGCAACTCGATTATATCTCGCAATTTACCACAGATATCCGCCACATCAAAGGTGTCTTGAACACTCCAGCGGATGCACTTTCAAGAATAGAGATTACTTCTGTTACCCTCAGCTCTACACTGTGGAATGCTATTGCACAGGATCAAGATAAGGATACGGAACTACAAGACCTGCTCAGAGAAGACTCCACTCACTCACTTTCCCTCAAGAAAATGAGTATGCCAGGATTGTCTGTGCCCCTCTATTGCGACGTATCAACAGCTGCTATTCGCCCTTATGTCCCTCCATGTCACAGACAAGCAGTCTTCACGGATCTTCATAAGCCCTCCCATCCTGGTATCCGTGCTTCGCAACACCTGGTTACCTCTCGCTTTGTTTGGCCCTCGATGCGGAAGGATGTCAAACATTGGACCAAAACGTGCCTTGCCTGCCAGCGTGCCAAAGTCCAAAGGCACACCAGGTCCCCCTTTGACGCATTTCCGCCCCCATCCCAGCGATTTGAGGTAATTCATGTAGACATTGTTGGCCCTCTTCCAGTGATTCAAGGCCAACGTTATCTGCTCACCTGTCTCGACCGCTTTTCCAGATGGCCTGAAGCCATCCACTTCCTGATATCCAAGCGGACACTGTTGCAGAGAGCCTTTCTTCATGGATGGGTATCAAGATTTGGATTGCCGACAAAAGTCATCACTGACCAAGGTCGCCAATTTGAGTCTTCGCTTTGGAAGAAGTTTACCAGCTTGTTGGGTACAGTACATGCGCATACCTGTGCGTATCATCCGCAAGCTAACGGCCTCGTCGAACGCTTCCATCGCCAGCTGAAGTCATCCTTATGTGTCACGAAGACTCCCATTGGATGGATAAGCTTCCACTCGTGTTGCTTGGTATTCGCTCTGCATTTAAAAGTGATCTGAAGACTACAGCGGCTGAACTAGTCTATGGAACAACACTGCGGCTACCAGGTGGCTACTTCACTGCAGGGGATAAGTCATGTGATCCTACGGAATTCGCTCAAACACTTTCCTCTCACATGCAGTCCCTTCAGCCTGTTCCCCCTCGATTGACTAGCCAACAGAACATCTTTGTTTCCCCAGCCCTTCAGTCTTGCACCCACGTTTTCGTTCGTGTACCTGTCCCAAAACGGCCTCTCCAATGTCCATATGACGGGCCCTATGAAGTTCTCCGACGTACGCGCAAATCATTTCTCATCCAGCGCGGTTCCAAGGTCGACAAGGTTTCTATCGATCGTCTTAAGCCTGCGTTTTTGGAATCAACCTTAAGCGAGGTACATGTAGCTACCAAAAAGGTCCAGGGGAAATCTGTGTCGTTCGGAACTCTTTGAACTTCCTCTCTGGTGGGGGAGTGTGTAGTGAATACTCTTATTTTAGTTTCAAGATAAATGTTAATTTTACCAGTCTTGAATTTCGGAATAGCTATAAATTCATTTTAAATTAGTTACCCATCATAATTCAATTGTAAACCACATTAATACTAATTTTATGTATACTGTATTATTTTATTGTATGTAAACATAATTAATTATATATCACAATTGTCAGTTAATTATTTATATTCAAATAATTATTTTAATCTAATACCATGTCCATTTTGCAAATAAATAATAGAAATCCAAGGGTTATATTTTCCATCCTTGGTACTGTCGCAGTTTCGCCTAACGGACTCAATACGGCTAGTGAGATAATCACTGGTTGGCATTTAACCAGCGGCAGTGCTTATGGCTACATCATCCAGGTTAACCTATACCGGATAGATGCGCTACGGTCCCAAGCCGTAGCTTGCCTAGGCCCAACGACGACGACGACGAAAACCAACAATGGCATACCTCTCTCTTCTTCTTTCCAGGGAGTACAGATTTCGTTTGCGTAGTCTTTCCCAGTAGTTGAGTTCTTTGCAGCCATCAATCTTGGCTGTGAAATGTGTCTGCGTTTCTTCTAGTTTATTAATTTTTTCCTTTTTATATGGGGACGTCAAAACTGAGCAGTATTCAAGTTTTGGTATGACCAGTTTTCTCAGCAGGGGAGTTATTACTGTCTTGTCCCTCCTTTCGAATGTTCTTAGTACCTGTCCTGCGACTCTTTTTGCTTTGTTTATTGCTATCTGATTTTGTGTCTCGAATTTGGCATCATCGGTCATTATTACCCACAAGTCGACCGCTTTCGTGCTTCTCTGAATTTCTTGTCTGTCTGGAGTATAATATGCAGTCTTTTTAAGTTCCTCATTTCTACCATATCTCAAGAGCTGAAACTTCTCGGTGTTAAATGCCATATTGTTGTCTTCTGACCATTTGTATATTTTGTTTGTGTCTCTCTGCAAGGCCTCTACTTCGTTTGCAACGCTGATTTTTCTGCTGATCTTTTTATCGTCTGCAAATAATGTTACTATACTGTTGCTGTTTACTCCACTGTCTATGTCTGATAGCATGATAATGAACAGGAGTGGGTGGTACTGAGCTGCGTACTTCTGATTCTGATGACGATACACCTTGAATTTTGACCACCACCTGTAGTCGATTTCTAAGGAAGTTGTAGATCCATTTTCTCACTTTGCCTGTTATTCCCATTATTATTTCTGTATATATATATATATACACACACAGGGCGTCCCAAAAAAATGTATACACACTTTAACAGCTGATAGCTCAATTGATGTTTCATTCTTTCCAAGTTAAACCCATTAGAATTAATAATGGCAGTCAGACTAAGCTTTGAACAAAGGAAATTCATTCTAAAATGCTACTGGAAGTGTGAAAACGCAGTTGAAGTGCAAAGACAGTTTAGGAGGGAGTTTCAAACAGATCCACCAAAGCGACTTACCATCACTCGAATTAGAGATAAGTTTGAAGCCGATGGAACTGTTCAGAATGTCCACAAGAAGCGTTCCGGAAGACCACGGACATCGACAAGCCCCACAAAGCAAGAAAGAGTACTGGAAACGTATCACCAAAGTCCAAGAAAATCTGTGCGGCAAGCGAGTCGTGAGGTAGGAATCTCAGAATCGTCTGTCCAACGCATTTTGAATTTGAAGCGCTGTCAATGGAAAAGTTACATTCCAAGATTAGTCCATGCTATTAATGAAGATGATCCGGACCGAAGAGTGGAGTATTGCGAGTGGTACTTGGCACGATGTGGATGTGGATTGGACGAAGGGGTTTCGTAGAATACCCTCCGCGTTCACCAGACCTCACACCACTAGACTTTTTTTTATGGGGATACTTAAAAGACAAAGTCTACGCTATAAAACCTGCAACAGTCGCTGAATTGAGAGCAGCCATTGAACGAGAATGCACACAAATACCAAACGAAATGTTTCGTGATGTTTGCGATTCCATTGCTTCGCGTTATCAGCAGTGCCTGGACCAGAACGGACGTCAGTTTGAAAAGAGGTTGACAAAACAATTAAATAATGTCTGTAGATTCTATTACATTTTGAAAATGAAATGTATTTTAATAAACACTGCCTTTATAATTATTTAAAGTGTGTATACATTTTTTTGGGACGCCCTGTATATACATTTAACTGCAATGACCGCGCAGTATATTAACGTATAGAAACGACGTAAGTATAGAGGTGCCTTATTTTTCATTTGTTTGTTATTTCTCTTCCTCGTGTGCAGAACACTCCTCTATACTTACGTCGTATATATATATATATATATATATATATATATATATATATATATATATATATATATATATGTGTAAAATGAACAGTGAATAAATTCCTATATTCATTCGTATAATTCTTATGTAATTCGTAGATTTATATAAATCCTTATATTTATATAATCCTTATGTTTATGTAATTCTTGTATTTATATAATCCTTATCTTTATGTAATTCTTATATTTATATAATCCTTATATTCATTATATTCGTATATACATTTAACTGCAATGACCGCGCAGTATATTAACGTATAGAAACGACGTAAGTATAGAGGTGCCTTATTTTTCATTTGTTTGTTATTTTCTTCTCGTGTGCAGAACACTCCTCTATACTTACGTCGTTCTATCTATATATATATATATATATATATATATATATATATATATATATATATATATATATATGTAAAATGAACAGTGAATAAATTCCTATATTCTTATATTCATTCGTATAATTCTTATATAATTCGTAGATTTATATAAATCCTTATATTTATATAATCCTTATGTTTATGTAATTCTTGTATTTATATAATCCTTATCTTTATGTAATTCTTATATTTATATAATCCTTATATTCATTATATTCGTATAATACTTATATTTGTGTACATTTATATTCATATATTCATTTTTACATAGACACCAAAATCGCATAAACGCTGACGCGAGCTTGGATAAATGTTTTATTTGCTTTCTGTTTAATTTCTGCCAAATAATTAGTGAATTGTTTCTTTTTAAAATTACTTTATTTTTTTTAGATTTAGCTTAATAATGAAACCTGGTTAAATTCTGCAATGTTCATTTTCTGTATACATTCTCTCTTCGTTATAAAAGATGAAGTCATGTCTTGCTTAACGTTTAATTTTAAATCTTAAGCCTTTAAGTTTTGTTCATATTCATATTTAAGTGTAATTCATAATAAAATGCATATTTCAATTTCCATTTTTAGTTAACTCGGCAGATCATGATAACATTAGATCTATCAATATGCGGTTTAAAATAAAAATATGGCTTCATCTTCAAATATCTTGCTTATCTGTTGAGACATTGCCACCTTATCTCCAAATATTTTGCAAAATAATGCAGCCTATTGAGAATAAAAACAAAACAAATCAACATTAAATAATAATGATGCTCACAAAATTTGGGTATATAAACTCATGTAATTTTTCAAATTGTTATTCTGATTTGGCTGATCTAACTTAGAGAGAGAGAGAGAGAGAGAGAGAGAGAGAGAGAGAGAGAGAGAGAGAGAAAGCTGAGCATTACTTGTAACATTTTAGCAGTAAAACTACAGTAAGAGAAAATCTTTGTCTTCTCCTTCGAGCCTTGCTCTTTTCAGAGAACTTAGTCTTAAATAGAGAAAGATAATTTCCCGATACGTTACACGAAGAATCGGGGAACCTTCAGAGAATTTAGTAAGCTCCATAGAACCCTCCAATCAAGTACAAGAAGAAATCGGAGAGTAGTATAAGAGAAACTTCTACGATTCCCTATACGGTACCAGATACTCCAGAGTAACAACTCCGTTGCTGCCACCTAACCAGAACCCCCGACAACTTCGAACCGACCAAGGCCATAGATGGAGGGTTAACATATATATGTGTGTTTCTACCTCGTGGTGTACTGACGTTTTGTTTCCACTCCGTGTAATATCGAAATAACTCGTGTTTATAAGTTCAGTGGCAAATGCTATCTTATACCAGTGTGAGTGTTAAATATCATTGAATTCGCGGTAATAATTTATTAAGTGAAAGCCGGTGGCATATAGCATATACAAAGAAAAACTACATAAATTGAAACATAATTTGAAAATAATTCGGACGGAAAATCAGCCTCTGAGATTTTTAAATTAGGCCTATACAGGGAAAGAAGGTCAGAGAAAATTCGAAAGAGCCATAAAACGGGAAGTCAAGATTTCGAGACGAAATTTGAGAAGTGAGAAGAAAAGACGCAAACTAAAGGAAAGAATAAAGAATAAAGGAAAGAATAATGGAATAAAGGAATAAAGAAAGAATAAAAAATAATAAATGATAAAGAATAAAGAAAGCAGAAGGGAAAGAATAAATGAAAAAATAAAGGAAAGAATAGCAAAAAATACGAAGTGTGTAAACTGCGGTAAATTCAGAAAGCTGAATAGAGCTGGATTATGTTTAATGGACTGCGCTGCGCATCAGCTTTGCGATTGCAAAAATGAAGCGGACCAGGCCACGGGCTTAAAATGCATTCTGTGCAATACCTTTAAACACTACGAATGAATGAACTTAAATAGAAAAGAAAAGAAAATGATAAATAGAAAAAAACAAAATCATAGGCATTTACGGCTTCCTGTGCATTACACGCATGGAAAAAAATAAGAATATGGTACAAAGAGCAATGAAAATGGGCAACACATGTTTACCGACGGATGACAAGGAAACAATAGGAAACGCTAACACAAACAAACACGAGGCACAGGAAAACGCAATACAGGAAAGCACGCTACAGCAGGAACACGAGGATCAGGACAACACAATACAAGAAAGCACGCTCCAGCACACTACGCTACAGGGAGATGCAAAAGTAGCCTCAGAGTGAAATATCCCCTGCCAAAGAGAGAGATAACAGGAACACAGAAGAGAAAGAGAGGGATACCAGAAATACAAAGGGGAAAGATGAAGATACCAAGAACACTAATGAAAACTCGAAGAAGACAAAAAAAAACCCACTTAGTAGAAAAGTGGTGGCGAAACAGAAAAAAGCAATTGAATCACATAGGGCTCGTAAGGAGATTAAGCGACGGGCCATATGTGAATACTATAAAATAGGGTCGTGCATATATGAAGCAAACTGCAGGTATAGTCATCCAAAAAATTCTTCGATATGATGAGGAAGGGAAGATGCAGATACGGACAAAACTGCCACTTTTCCACACTCCTATGTGCAGACAGTCACTGACAAAGAGAAAATGCCTAAATATAGAGTGCCCATATTTTCACATAAAGGGTACCCAAAGAAGAGAACGGGGAAGAACAGACCTTATCCGCATTAGACGTAACAACAGGAGCAAGGAAACAAATTTTTTCGAGGAAATGAGAACTATAAAAGCACAGCTTGCCCTACTAACAAGAAAGGACAGGACTCCGCAGGTATATTCACCACACCATTACATACATCACCCCTTTATTCAGCACCATCCACCGATAATACAACCACAGTGGTATCAAGTGCCGCAACCCCAATTCTCCCAAATGCAGCGGCCAAACAGGAACCGACATCGACCTGGAAACGACCACTATATAGGAAAACTGAACACGGAAAATAGGAACTCAATAAATGTTTTGTACACAAATATTCAAGGCCTCTACACGGACCATGCAGGCTGCAAATTACAATACTTACAGAATTTAGTTACCGAATCCAGCATAGATATTATATGCCTAACGGAAACACACTTGCATAAATGCGAAAAAGGCTGTGAAAACTGTATCGAGAATACTGAATTAGCATTACTGGACTACAACATACACAGCGCAGATACAGTGGCTAGACGAGGGGGAGGGTGTTGCATCTACGTGAAAAACACATACACATGTGAAGTGAAGGTAAACAAATCAAACAGTACAGTTGAAGTTGAAGTAAAAGTAAAAGAACTGAACCTAACTATTATGAACATCTACAGACCACCAAACACCACAAAAAGTTAATTCCAATTTGCTACAAATGAAATAGAAAACATATTAAAATTACTTGAAACTCCAGCAACAAATATTCTAATTTTCGGAGATTTTAATTTCCCAATCATAACATGGAAGAAAAATGACGAAGTATATATGTCGAGAAGTGTCATGGCAACATTACTGAAGATGATAGAACGCAAGCAACAATGCTATTAGATATTAGGGAACATTACGCCCTTACCCAGGACATCTGTGAAGCCACGAGGAAGGAGAACATTTTGTATTTAATCTTGACAAATAACAACGAGATAATAATAAATAAAAAGTAACGCACGCAAAGTTTTCCGACCATAACCTCATCGATATACAATTGAAATTAGCACCCAGAGGTCCAGAAACGCATCCTAGTGAGGCAGATGGAATATTTGAAGGCTTAAACATAAATTCAAAGAAAGTAAATTGGGAAAACGTAAATAAAGATTTAAAGGAGGTAAATTGGGAATTACTACTTCACGAGAAGACCCCACAAGAAATACTGTGTATAATAGAGACTGAAACCAAACCTATAATACTGAAACATAGTCCAGAGAGACAGAAAAGAAAACGTAGCAAGCTCGAGAGGAAAATCAGGACACTATTCAGGCAACGAAGACAAACCGTAAAACATCTTCACAGATGCAGAACTGATGCAGAGAGACTCAAAATAGAGAGGAAACTTGACGAAATAGAAATGGACCTAAAGCAAACATTCATATATAAGACAAACGAGGAGATAGCAGAAAACATAAAAAATAACCCAAAATACTTCTACACGTTTGCGAAAAGGAAAATGCAGTGTAAGGAGAGTATTGGACCGTTGATGGACGGGGAAGCCGAATACACAAATGACCCGAAAGAAATAAGTGAACTGCTTAGGGAACAATTTAAGTCTGTGTTTAGCACCCCTAAGTCCGAGATGGAAGTGGAAAACGCAGACGGAATTTTTCGACATAGATACAGATCAACCAAGAACAAATTCCGGCACAAACCTATTAATGGACTACGAGTTCACGGAAAGAGGTGTAATTACAGCCTTATCACAGATGCGAGATAATTCAGTGCCAGGGCCAGACACATGGAGTGCCACGTTTCTGAAGAAATGCAAAGAGAGTATTGCCAAACCGCTACATTTACTATGGATGAAGTCACTCGACACAGGACAAATTCCACTCCCCTTAGAGAACGCGAACATTGCCCCACTATTTAATGCTGGTAACAGAGCAATGCCAAAGAATTATCGGCCAGTGGCTCTCACCTCACACCTTATGAAGTGTTTTGAACGTATAATTAGAGGCAAAACTACCTAATATCTAAAAAAAAAAGACTTATACAACCCAAACCACATGGCTTCAGGGCTGGAAGATCATGCCTATCACAGCTACTAGACCACCAGGGGAAAATATTAGAAACATTGTGTCGAGGACAAAACATAGATGTGACATATACGGACTTTGCTAAAACCTTCGATAAATATGACCATGGAATTATAGCACACAAACTTAAGAATACAGGAATTACTGGAAAGCTAGGAAGGTGGATATTTAATTTCTTGACGAAAAGAACACAAAGAGTGGTGGTAAACGGAGTTAAATCGGAAGTCTCGGAAGTCGTGAGCTCTGTCCCACAAGGGACAGTATTAGCTCCTTTCCTGTTCATAATAATGATTGCAGATATTGATGCAGATATTAAGGACAGTACTGTATCATGCTTCGCAGGTGACACAAAGATATGTAAAAAATTATTGAACGAAGGTAGCATACGAAAATTATAAAACGACATTGAAACATTATTCCAGTGGGCAGAAGACAACAATATGAAGTTCAACGAAGAAATATTCCAACTTCTAAGATATGGTAATAACAAGGAGCTACAGAAAAAAGGGTACAAAACTATGCAAGACAAACAGATAACACAAATCCACAAGTCAGGGATCTTGGAGTAATAATGTCTTCGGATGCAGAATTCAGAGAGCACTATAACATCAAAATTACAACGGCTAGAAAAATAATGGGAATCATCTGGAGGAGTTTCCGCAGCAGAAAAGCAAACATCATGCTCAAATTATGGAAGAGTCTAGTCCTACCAGTAATTGAGTATTGCTCAGTACTCACAAGCCCATACAGAAAACGAGACATTGCGAACATTGAAGCTAAACAAAGGACTTTTACGTCAAAGATAGAAGAAAAGGAAGGTGAAGACTACTGGTTTCGACTACAATTCCTGGAACTCTATTCTCTCGAAAGAAGGCGTGAGCGGTACACAATAATATACATATGGAAAATACTTGAGGACTCTGTCCCTAACCTTAGAAATGAAATCGAAACAAACTGTAATGAGAGAAGAGGCAGATTTTGTACGGTCCCAGCTGCGGTGGGACAAGGGGCCATGAAAACGAGGATGGAAAATACCCTCAGAATACGAGGCCCAAAGCTTTTCAATGTCCTACCAAAAGAAGTGAGGAATCTCCAGCACATCGACCTGAATAACTTCAAGAACCACCTGGAGAGATTCCTGTACAAAGTCCCTGACCAGCCATTCATGGCTGGCTACGAGGGCAGGGGGAGATCAGACAGCAATTCTCTCCTTCACCAAATATCGCAAATGAGGCGGGATGCTGCAGAGGGGTCGACTGCAGGTCGATCCTGAACCGTCTTTCAAACTCACCTAAAGTAATCTAAAGTAAGCAAGTATATATATATATATATATATATATATATATATATATATATATATATATATATATACCGGGTGTTTCAAAAGTCCCTCACTAATTTGATTTTCAATTTTCTTTGCAGCTAATCGACCAACGACGTTCATCTTGTGGTAAACTCTTACTCAGTAGTTGAGAATTTTTTTGAGTCTACATTTGAAGTTTTGCTCCGTTTTCTTCTGCTACCATGCTGACTCTAGACCAGAGGTGTAAAATCGCTGCATGGCAGGAGGTTTTTCAATCTGTGGTCGAAGTGCAGCGACGATTACGGGCAGTCTACGGACAGCATTATGCACCGGATAGGAACACCATCGTCGCCACCCACCGGAAGTTTATGGAGACCGGATCCGTAAAGGACAAACCACGATCAGGAAGACCTCGAAGTGGGCGGAGTGAGGAGAATGTCGAAACTGTCCGTGAGGCGTTTACTCAGAGTCAAGGAAAGTCCATTCGGCGAGCTGCTGCGGAACTGAACATCAGCGCGACATCTATCCAACGGATTTTGCGGCGTGGTCTCAAGCTGTATCCGTACAAGATCCAGGTGGTTCAGAAGCTGGAACCTCAAGACTACGATTGCCGGGTGGAGATGTGTGAGACACTGCTGCATCACTACGAAAGAGACCCATCGATCCTGGAGCACATGTGGTTCAGCGACGAAGCTCTCTTCCACCTTTCTGGTCGCGTCGATCGGCACAACACCCGCATCTGGGGAACTCACAATCCTGCGGAGATCCGTGAACATGAAAGGGACACGCCGAAATTGGTCGTCTGGTGTGCCATCTCCTCAGCTGGGCTGATTGGTCCGTTCTTCTTCCGGGATCAAGATGGAAATTCCGTGAACGTCAACGGAGACAATTACCTTCGTATGCTTCAGGAGTTCTGCATCCCTCAACTGTCAGCTGTAGCTGACATGCAAGAAGTCATTTTCCAGCAAGACGGTGCCCCTGCTCATTACTCGCGTGAGGTTCGGTCATTTCTGAATAAGCAGTTCACGGATCGGTGGATTGGTCGCCGTGGTCCCATCGAATGGGCTGCTCGCTCGCCTGATCTTACCCCATGCGACTTCTTTTTGTGGGGCTACATTAAGAGCAAAGTGTACGCCACCAAGCCGCGAGTCCTCCCCACACTAGAAGAACGGATCAGGAATGCGTGTGCTTCTGTTACTCCCGAAATGTTGTCCAATGTCGGCCAAGAATGCGTAAAACGGTGGCTCGCTTGTTTCGAAAAAGACGGTGCCCACGTTGAGGTGTACCAGTGACTTTCCAGTAGACTTATGAAGCCAAGTTTGATGCCACCAAAATTCTCATGAATCGTAGACTCAGCAACCAAATTGTCATTTGGTTCCTCTTGTAATTGCTATTTTAATAAAATTTTAAACATAATGAGGGACTTTTGAAACACCCTGTATATATATACACACACACACACACACACATATATATATATATACACACACACACACATATATAATATAATATAATATATATATATATATATATATACACACACAACACACACACACACACACATATATATATAAAGATACAAAATTGACCATATTTCCATTATTTATCGCTATGAAAAAACTATATAGGGCTATGGATTGATTGCTTGATACTCTCATCCGTTTGAAATTTCCAGCATATTTCATTGGAGAGTTAACGACAAAAGCCCTACGTTTTTTCGTTAGAGAGTTATGTCTGTGTAGGTCTTCAAAAGGACCTCGTTAAATTTATGTATTGTTTTTATTGGTTAATGTTAAATTTATTCGCCTTCGCTATTTTAGCGGTGCCTAATGGTAAAGAAAGAAAGCGCCTTACCTTATTATTTCGTTGGGCCTCGCTTCTGTTTCGATGTAGGGTGCGACGATCTTTTTTGAAGTAGGGCCGTGGTATGATGGAGTTACACGAGTTTACTTGGTTTAATTAATATAGGCATTCACTACACTGAAAAACCTCAAGGAATAGGCCTATTCTTTTGAGTTATTAATTTTATATTATAAGGTATTCACTCAGAACTTATAGGAAGATTAAGTACGTCTCCCTTGCTTAACCCTTTACTGCCCAAACGGACGAATTTGTAACCTATCAAATAATCGCTCTCATAACTTAACCCTACAAAATATTCGGACGGTAAAGGGTTAGAGCATCGCTGTAACATAAGCAAGCTCCGAGCGAGCCGATAATATAATATAAATCGTCGTCTCTTATTATTTGCTGATTTTACAAAGTTCGTTGACTCTTCCCTTGATGTAATTTTCATGAGTCAGCAATGGAAAATTTTGAACACGAAATAATAAATTTTTCTTGTTGTTGGGTGGGCCCAATGCCTCCATATTGGGTTCTATGTATGTATGGCAATTATTTTCATTCCCAATAGGCTATGTCGCCAATCCCGAGGCAATTTTGTAGATATTTCATTCAATTAATTAATAATTTATATTTTATTAAGAAGTAAAGGTACCACATACGATACCATGTTGTAAGCACATATAGTTTTTCCATAATCGCGTTATCCCACCAAATGAATATTAGATACTTGTCACCTAGCGTTTAACGTGAGAACTAAGCTTTACACATCATCCTTGCATGATTCAGAAGTATATTAACAGAAACTGGATATTATCACATTCATCTTAAATAAAATATAAATCTATATGCTAAATTTATTAACTGATCATACAGTTAATTATACATTAAACTATATGATAATAAATATTGAAATATAATTTAAGTTGATGACTTTTTCCGCTCGGGTAATTTAATTTTTCTTCCAAATACTAGATGGCAAAGGACACACAATAACTAATGCAAAAGTGGGCGGAGTTTCAGATCTTGTTGTGAAAGAACTTTGCTTAAAGCAAAAACGTTCTTTAAATTGTGATAGACACTTTTATACGGCTATTTTTAAATTTAAACTACAGTTTTCCACAAAGATAGACATTTTCGGAAAGTAGACATTAAATTTTCAGTAATTTTCTGGGACCTTTTCCAGTTTGTGTACCGTTTTTCATATAATTTATTTTTGAGAATATTTTTGTTAAAACTAACGAAAATATCACGACTTAACCTAACCAATTACACTAGGGAACAACAGTTTTGTTTCTTGAAAACTATTTGGTGGTTCTTATAGAACTTTTGATGCTGATTCCAAATATGGTTTCAGAATTTTTCTATCACCCATAGTTTTCGAGAAAATAATATTTCCATTTACTCAGAGTTTTCCCAAAATATTAGTTAAAATTAAGTGTACGAATTTAATTTTACTTTCTTTTTTTTCCAGGTTAACTATATTTAATAGTATTTTTTGCATTAAAAAAATATAGCTATTTAAACAAACAGATTTTTAATAAAAAGAAAGAAATTTTTTCAAGTTTTGCTCAAATTTTAAAATTTTTCATAGTAGAAAAAATTGGTTTTCATTCCAAAAAGTTTTCCATGATTTCAATAATTTTCCGCCAGCATGAATCGAAACTGTATTAATCCCAGAGATACATTTTGCTACGTATGTAGAGAACTGACCATAATCGCACAGAGGAAGACGATGACCCCACTCGTGAAGAAGGCTTACGAACTTTATTTTGGATGTAAGGTAGGCGACCAAGACAATCCTGGGCACCTCATATCTCATGCATTTCCTGTGCCGTCACTCTTAGGGGTTGGATTAAAGGTACCCGCAAATCTATGCCATTTGCCATACCAATGATTTGGAGAGAGCCCAAGGATCACCTAACGGATTGCTATTTTTGTATGACTAACGTTTCAGGATCTCTGCCAAAAATAAACATAAAATTCAATACCCAAATCTTGCATCTGCCATGAGACCAGTACTACATGACGATGATAACCCAATTCCAACTCCCCCAAAGTCATGGACACTGGATGAAGAGTCTGAAGTTGAACCAATGGAAATTGATGACACTAAAGATACAGACTTTCAGCAACCTGAATCAAACAAACCACGTATGATAACGCAGGTTATGCTGAATGATCTCGTGAGAGATTTGGACCTTCCGAAAAAGAAAGCGGAATTATTGGGCTCCAGGTTACGTGAATGGAATTTGCTGGCCAAAGATACAAGCATATCGGCGTTTCGCACTCGCCAAAAAGACCTGATGCAGTATTTCTCCTCGTCAGGTAGTTTATGCTACTGTAATAATGTAAATGGACTGCTGTTAGCTCTCGGTCATGAGCACAAATCTGAAGATTGGCGTTTATTTATTGACTCTTCGAAGCTAAGCCTCAAGGTTGTACTACTTCACAATGGAAATAAATACCCTTCCATTCCTGTAGGGCACGCTGTCCACATGAAGGAATCTTACGAAAATATGAAACTCATCCTTCAGCAGATTAATTATGACCAGTTTCGTTGGTATATATGTGGGGATTTAAAAGTCGTCGCGCTTCTTCTGGGAATGCAGCTCGGTTATACGAAG
The DNA here is from genome assembly GCA_023014485.1 of Bathynomus jamesi. NCBI lineage: Eukaryota > Metazoa > Arthropoda > Malacostraca > Isopoda > Cirolanidae > Bathynomus > Bathynomus jamesi. The sequence goes on along the minus strand of JAJOZX010000046.1, from coordinate 2,371,732 downwards.
TTCTGCTGCTTCCTTTGTGAGGGACAGCAGAGCCAGAGATTTGCATTATTTTGTAAAGGATTGGCCACTTCGTCAAAAATGTATCCCAGGACTGAAGAATGTGTCTCATGAACCCTTAGTTGACCCAAGAAAATATACTTACCGCCACTTCACATCAAACTTGGCATCATGAAAAATTTTGTCAAAGCAATGAACAAGGAAGATGAGGCATTCAAATATTTGAAGAAAAAGTTTTCACGACTTAGCGATGCAAAGATAAAAGAAGGGATCTTTGTTGGTCCCCAAATCAGAGAGCTCATGAAAGATCAAAAGTTTGATGATGCCTTGAGAAGAAAAGAAAAAGTGGCATGGGAGGCCATGAAGAATGTTGTCACAAATTTTCTAGGGAACATCAAAGCCTCTAACTATGAAAAAATAGTGCAGGACATGATTGAAGCATATAGGTTATTGGGATGTAATATGTCACTAAAAATCCATTTCTTGCACTCCCATTTAGATTTCTTCCCCGAAAACCTCGGCGACGTAAGCGATGAGCCTGGAGAAAGGTTCCACCAAGATATAGCTACTATGGAGAAACGCTACCAAGGGAGGTGGGATCCGGCAATGTTAGCTGATTACTGCTAGACATTGATGCGAGAAGCTCCTAATGAAAAATACAAGAGAAAATCAGTGACAAAGAAGTTTTAAGAAGAATATTTTAAATGCCAATCTGCCACTAATATAATTTTATGTAGTATTTTTACTAACTTCTATACACTTTTGAATAAATATTAAAAAACAAATTCTCAGTAACCTTGGGTGATAGAGAAATTCTACGGCGATATTCGGAATCAGTCAGCAGAAAAAATCCTATAAGACCGACCTGTTCACGTCCAAGAAACAAAAAAAAAGTTAAAATTTGTTCCCCAGTGTTATCAAGGGCGTACAGTTGATCTATTATTAATTATAACATTGTTTGTTTCTGGAATAGTATTTACTATTTACTAATAGATCAACTGTACGCTCTTGATAATTGGTTAGGTTAAGTCGTGATATTTTCGTTAGTTTTAACAAAAATATTCTCAAAAATAAATTATATGAAAAACAGTACACAAACTGGAAAAGGTCCATTTTCTGTATTGGGAGATGTCACATCCCAGTTAGCCGTTTAAATATTAAATTCATATATCTGAAGTACTTATCAACCAAACCTAACCTTAGTGCCATCTTGGAGAAAGGCGTGATAAGTGTTTCGGACGCAATCAATTGAGGATTCGAAAGGTGGTTTTTGTTAGTTCACTAAATAATAAGGTACTAGCTAATGTAGCCTAACCTAACCAAACCTTAACTAACCCAACCTAGCGTAACCTAACCTAATCTAGACTAGCGTATCTTTTTTTCCAACAGTTAAAATGTTTATAGTTTTTCATATAATTTTTTAATGTTCCGAAGTACCAAAATTGTTACCTCACAGAAAAATTACCTGACTACATTTGTATGTGAATTATCACGCATCCGATCTTACTTATGCTTAGTTTCTCCTCCACACACACACACACACACATACATTATATGTACAATTAGAAAATTAGTGAGTTTGTTTTCTACATGTACAGGAAGATATCTGTTCAACCTCATTATTGAATTATTTTTACTTACAGCTTGTCTGGGCTCGGTAATGGCTATTGTATCATCTAGTAAGTAGTATCGCATTTTAATGGGTCGAATTCTGTACACGTCTCTGGGATCTTCTGAGGACTCTGTGAAGTAACCATTGAACTGAAGAACCTTGGAAAAAAAAAAAAGAGAGTTTACAAAAATAATATTAATTTATTTTATAATTAATTTATATTTGCATTATGAAATTAATTACAAATATTTCTTTTCGTTTATTTAATGATTGTCATTCCTACGAGGAATTATCAAGTCTGATAGTCTTCACATATTTTCTTTATAACTTCATCTTTCTCTAAATCAATCCTTGAGGGACACCTAATTAATGTTTTGTGTTACTTCTTGGTCCTATGTTTGGTACTTTATACTCGTTTTCATAAAAGTTTTTACTAAAAAATATAATTGCTACGAAAGTTGAAATGAAGTATAGATATTTTAAAAAATTTACTACACTTAGCAAAGCGTATAAAATATTTAATAATGTTAAAAAATTAATAAAGAGTAAAACAAAAAATAATTCCAGTAATACTAAAAAGTAAATTTAACAAAATACTTTCAAAAAGTTGAAACAAAATAAAAGTTTTTATTTTACAAAATTAAAAAAATTAAAAATAGTCCAAAAACTTTAACCATAAAAAGAATTTTTATCCGTCCGACCTAATTACAGAAAAATGTAGTAGTTATCCTCGCGTTTTTTCTCACCTTTTTCTCTAAAATAGCCCATTTCGGGAGAAAACGGGAGTGAGTTCCAAGATGGCGCCGGTCTTCGAATTGTAAGCAAAGTTCCTTTCTGAAAGTGCATGAAAAATAAAGGAAAAATAAGGAAAAGAAAAAAGTGTCATTTGTAACAGAGTTTAATTTTAACTTTTACATTATGTACGTAATGTTAAAAAATAAATCCCGTTACAACTTTTGCTCGCGTCATTTAGTTTCTCAAATATAAGTTTGCGGCTGCAAAGAAAGGGTTAATTATATAGATATGTTTTAAATAGACTTCGGGAGTGTATATATATATATATATATGCTTCTTTTTACGAATCTCAATATTTCGGAATGCTCAACATGACAGAATTTCTGTCAAAACGTTTCGGATCGATTTAAGTCGGCCCGCCAAAAGTAGTTACCCGAAGCCGCCGCACCACGGCGCTGTCCGCATAGTGTCGCAATTATTATTGAGTTGAAGTCTTACAATATTAATACACACTTAAATAAAGGAACGGGAAACATCAGTTCAAAAGAGAAATTTGGGGGACATTTTATTGTCTTTTTATTATATTTATATTATACTAGCAGATAACCCCAAATATATCCCGCGTTTTAACGAAAATATCACGACTTAACCTAACCAATCGTCAAGGGCGTACGGTTGACCTAACCGGGTATTCACTAATTTTACCATAGATTTCGATATATATATATATATATACGTAATGGCGTAATGATCTTGATGACGTCATTTAATTTTTAAATTTAATTATTTAATTTATTAACACCCAGGTGCACAACCTCAGGACCTAATCAATAGGTCTATGTGTGTGAAGTTTCATGTTTGTAACTGCTTCCATTTTGGATCTATGGCTGGAACACACACACACACGTCTTTTTTAAATGAGAACCAACTCTTTGTGATCGTTTATTTATTTATATAAAGTCAAACAATGACAACGGTCTTCTGAGAAAGGAATAAGCATAATAAGTAATCACTTGAATAAAACATAAACATAAACATAATCATTATCCTCTATCTCCTCCCAAGTCTTTGATACTAGATGTGATATGAGGTAATTGCAGTACAGTAGTGCAAAGACTTATATTGTTTTATAAAGTGAATACAGTATAGTACTTTAATAGGAAAACATAGATACTAGTTTATTTAAGAGTAATATGAGAACATAAGGCTTTGCTATTACATCATGATGAATACGATACTGTAGAAACTAAAATATAAATACTTATGGAATTATACAGTACATTATATCCAATCAAACATATTACAATACAATTAGAGAGTTCAGCGAGAGATTGAATCATATATTAAAATAAGGGTTGTACAACGGTATTCCTGACAAAAGTAATAGTACAGTAATGAGGTTACAGCTGTATTGGGAACACAATATAAAGTTCTTAGTAAGTAAAGTGTAAAGTGTACTGTACTCTATCTCTCCCCACAAGTCTTTGAGCCAGCAATTTTATAAAGATTATTAAGGATAATATGGCAAAAAAAAAAAAAAAAAAATTTGTATGTTTACGGATAAAGACTAAACCTTATTTTGTCAGTGCCCTTATTTTAAGGCATACTTGATTGGTTACTCTTCTTGATGCATATGGTAGTCTTCATGCCAGGTAGGGGGGCGTCTGGTACGGTTCGAACGCCTTAGTGGAGTTGCAGTTTAGGGTGCCGTACCCATTGGCCTAGGGGGTGCAGGTGGTAGTATGTCGATGGGCGGCGTTGACATGTCTTCTTGGGTGGGGGGTGTGGTCTCTTCAGGGGTCGGGCGCCTGCGTTCAACGTGTGGGCTGGACCGTGTCGGACTACGGGGTGAAGCGGGTGTCTTTGGTCCTGGTGCTGACCTGGCAGGTGTAGGTGGTGCAGCAGGTGGGCTGTTGGTGGGCACCGCTAGGAAGTTCTTCAAATGTTGGTCTATGGTCATCTTTGGAGCAGGTGTGCTGAAGGGTTCATATTTTTTAAGGAATTTCCTGTTCCTTACAGTTACCCTCCCAGATCCATCGACCCTAACCACGTACTGGTCAAACTGCCTGACTTCGATGACCACACCTGTCTTGTCCCATTTACGGGCGTGTGGACCGACCTGGTTCTGGATGCGTATAAGGTCTCCGACTGCTAGTGGTGGGAGTCTCTTGGTGTGCTCTGACCAGCGTTCCGCTCCCTCATGTGGCGGTTCCTCAGAGCTTCTTCTCGGGCGGCCAAGTTTTCACGCCACGTGTCGTGTGGTTTATATCGGCCGGGAAGGATTGGAATGAAGTCCCGGATAGGGCGGCCGAATACACACATTGCTGGGGAGTGTTTTGTATCTCTATCCGGCGTGTTTCTGTATTGAAGCATGGCCCGTTGAAAGTTTTCGGTGTTGAGGTCGCCGTTTGGTCCAGTGTTGTCGGTTATTAGGCGTTTCGTTGTCTTGACACCAACTTCTGCCGACAGTTGCTGTGAGGGAAAGCCACTGATGAGAGTCGGTGGTGTACGCCCCAGTTTTTGAGGAACTGCCGTGTGGCTGCTGCGGTAAATTCAGGGCCCCCATCGGAAGCCAGTTCGTCGGGGATGCCGAAGGTGACGAAGGTCCGTCGGAGGCAGGCGATGAGTCCAGCAGCACCATCTGATGACCTCTCTACTATTGGCCAGTTAGAGTATCTGTCCGCGCAGACGCACTGGAAGGGGTATTCTGGTGATGTTGGTGGAGTGGGTGGAGCGCTGGGCTGGGTTGGTGCCATGCGGTTGCAGTGGTTGCAGCTAGCCCGTAGTGCTGTGATGGCTGGTGTGATGCCAGGCCAGAAAATGGAGTCTTCTGCTCTGGAGATCATGGATGAAGTACCTTGATGAGCTGAGTGGAGTGAAGCCAGTACTTCTTGCCTGAGGGCCGGCGGGATAACCGTGCGGTTCCTGTACATTACCACGCCGTCAACAGTGCGGAGGTCGTCGCGAAACTGGTGATATTCCCGCAGCTGTGCAGGGAGTGCATGGCGGGATTCAGACATGCCGGACTCTATGACATTGGCTAAACTATTCATGACTTCATCGCTGGTCGTGGCGGTGCGTACTCGATCCCATGTCACTGATGCCAGGCTCAGCGAGTTGAGTGTTGATGCGGCTGCAGAAATGACGCAGGCTTCCATGCCATTACCATCTGTCAGTGATGTCCGTATGCCGGCTAGGAAGGTGGGGGGGGGGAAAGAACGCCGTTCCCTCGCATGGTTGATGGATGGCTGCTACGTCATCGGGGAGTGTCAGTGGTATGGGGTCGCCAGTGGGGTATCGTGACACCCCGTCAGCAGCTTTGTGTTTCGCGCCTGGTACGTGTTCATCCTTGCCAGTGAGGCGAAGTATGGCTGCGCCAAGGATTTTGATGCCCTTGTTGTTGGCGGCGTGCATCTTCATGGTCACAGGGATGAGGTCAGACTGGAGAAGCCCGAGGCGGTGGATAACCTTGATACCGGTGAGGCAGCTCTGACAGCCTGTGTCTGCCATGGCAGGCAGTACCACGGTTTTTGGGTGGGCATTGAGGGTTGCCCCAAGCGCCTCGTATTCTTCGGGGAGAGTCCTGACTGTCAGGTTGATGTGTGGCTGTGGTTGTGAGTTCTCCTTGATCCACATGTCCGACAGTTCATTGTAAATGTGATGGTCGAGGGCGATTGCTCTTTTCTTATGTGGCTCGGAAGTGTTGCTTGTGGCGCAGAGAAGATCAAATACCGCACCTTCGCACTCATCAGCTTTATTAGGAGTGGCTGAAAGGCTCTTGTCCTTGTCTTTGCTCCTGCATACGGATTCCCAATGGCTGTCGCGCTTGCAAATTTTGCATTTGTGGTTGTACGCAGGGCAATCCTTCTTGCGTATGTGGACTGGGGCTCTTCTGCCGTGTCCTTTTTTACCACAATATGAACAGGGGGCATTTTTGTCTTGTGGGGGTATTTGCTTACTTCTCCTGTATGTGCTGCCTGCGGCCTCCACGGCATGGGAGTCCAGCAGTCGTGATGCTGAGCGCTTGCCTGCTTCCTTCGCCTCGACAAACTGAAAGACGTCTTCCAGGGTCATCTCCTGGTTACTGTTGCCGAGGAGTTCCAGTTGTATTTCTGGGTCAGCAATTCCGCGGGTAAGGACGTCGCGAAGGATGGGGTCAGTGTAATTTACGTTGTTGCAGCAGCTTGGGCATTCAACAAGAAATTTGCAGACTCCGGCCTGACCACGAAGACGGGCTCCAAAACTGCGCACAGTTTCGTCGCGGTCTTGTCGCATATTGTGTAGGGTAACCCTGGCTACCATGGTGTTCTCCTCTCGGACAGCTAGTTTCTTGATTGCAGCAAGGACTTCATCTTCGGTTTTGTTTGTCAGGCTTCCACCTGCGGATCTTGTCAAATCTTTGCGGAGTGAATCGTCGCAGCATTCAAGTAGTTGTACCACTTTGTCCCTACCAGTGATTTTTGTAGCTTCCGCATAATCAGTCCAACGCGACGTAAAATATGCCCAGTCTTCACTGGTACCTGCAGCCGAAATGGTTGGCCGTCTTACTTTCTCAACCTTTGCAGAGACTGTCGGGCTTGGGACATGGGTCGTGCAGTGGGCTGTTATAAGTGCGGCTACAATGGCTGGGTCCAGGTCTGCTGTGACATAGGTACAACCTGTGATAGGACATTCTACGGCAGGCATTGTGGATAGCGTTTGTTGAAGTTGCTTAATTAGGTTGGGGTGGTTGACAGTTGCTTGAATTTACCACGTATGTAGACTTATTTTATTTATTTATTTAATTAATCAGTCATTTGTACCTAAGACCGTTGTCATAAATGAGAACCAACTCTTTGTGATCGTTTATTTATTTATATAAAGTCAAACAATGACAACGGTCTTCTGAAAAAGGAATAAGCATAATAAGTAATCACTTGAATAAAACATAAACATAAACATAAACATTGTCCTCTATTTTTATTATTATAGGTTATTACAAGCGGTAGCCCGCTATCACTCGCGACCGTTGTACAACTTGACCCTCCGGGCAGGTAGCACTGTGATCCAGATACAAAATTTAAAAAAAACGCTATTACCCCCACCCCTCTCCCCCATCACCCCACCCCTCTCCCCCATCACCCCCATCCCTCTCCCCCATTACCCCCACCCTCACTCCCCCATTACCCCCACCCTCACTCCCCCATTACCCCCACCCCACTCCCCCATTACCCCCACACACAAAAGTAAAAAACGCCATTACCCCCACCCCTCTCCCCATTACCCCCACCCTCACTCCCCCAATTACCCCACCCCCTCCCTCACTACCCCCGGGCGGGTAGCACTGTGAAGCTCAAGATTTTCAAGCTAAAAGTACTCTTTTTCCAAGCTTAAAGTACTCTTTTTAAAAAAGGCAACAACTGAATGACAAAAATATTATTAATGTTTTAAGTATTGTTTCCAAAAATCACCATTTAGAAAACTAAATCCCCCTATATGAAAAGGCAGACGAATATATTAAAGAGAGAGAACCATAAAGAAAAAGCTGATAAGATGTCTTTCCTTTGATGTATAATAGTAGGTACCTCTTGAATGGGGTATATGAATCCTGTTTACGGTCCCATTTTAAACCCTCTTGACTTTGAAGTACAGTCTTAAAAACATGTGTTTTGGCTTAACACAAAAATATAATTATCTTCAGAGATAGTTTTCTCCTCTTTGTTTTTAACTACTTCATAAATGCTCTCTTTAATTTATAAAACTAAACAAAAACATCGATTTCAGTTTCAGTTTTGACCAAACTTTTTGATTTCAGTTTTTTTCCGATTTCAATTTTTTATCAAATCTCTGTTTATCAGTTTATCTGTTCCAGTTCACATTGATTCCCCATCCCTGAATTATATATATCAGGAAATATCTCGAGAAAGAGAGGTTTTTTTCCCCAAGTAAACAGCGTATATCAGTGTTTCTCAACCACCGAACCCCCGATCACTACAGGAGGTGATCCTCGACAATACAAGGTCCTTTCATAGTTCATTCGTTGACTATCTGTCAACAACGGGAAAAGATAATTTACTTTAATTGTCATCTGATGTCGGTCTCCAGTCATCATCCAAGAACAAATCGCTGGCAGCATTCTGGATTCAAGTTACAAAAAAGTACCCAAATCTTAGTGTTAAGGAAATAAAATATTTGTTGCCATTTTTATCTCATTTGTGAAACAATTTTCTGATGTGAATTTCGCTTTAGCAAGCAAAGAAATCGGTTGAGTTTGTTCTTCACTTCGCCTTACCCTCGCCAACAGTATTTGAGAATCGATCGTTTGGTTCTAATGGTTCTAATGTGAGTAATTCTAAATTTTATTTCATGGTTCTTCTGTTATGCACTCTTACATGTATGCCTAATAATAATAATAATTAATAATAATAATAATCACAACACCAATAATGACGATGCAGGTTGTTGTTGCTGTTTAGCCGATCAGCCCACCCTGATCGAGCAAGCCGGCTACAAGCAGGTAACCGATCGCCCTCTCCGGAGTGGACCAGAAGTGATTAGTGATGTTGTGTTGTGTTGTGTTCTATGTTGTGCTAGAGCGGTACAGTCTGTCACAATGTGTTTAATTGTTTGTGGTGTGTCCTGGCACAGGTGGCAGGTGTTGTCTGTGGAGTTGTCTAGTCTGTGTTTATATGTCTGTAAGTTGGGGTGATGTCCACATCGGAATCGTGCTAAGTTAACTCGATCCGATCTGTTCAGGCTGATCTCTAACCTGTTAATGGGTGGCGGCTTCGCACCTAGGACCGCATTCGGACCGAGTCGTGTCACTGCTTTGTGGGTTAGGTGTGTGTGTATGTTTTCTGTACTGTGTGATGTCTGTGGGGCGTGGTATGGAATGGAATATTTGGTTATAATGTCTCTCTGGTGTTACCTTAATGGTGCGAGATGTCGGTGCATGATTGTACATTAGGGCGGCTCGTTTTTACACTTTTTTCGATATTTGATTGGGGGTAGTGCGGAAAAGTTGCGATTTGGAGAGAAAATAAAGTGTGTAAAATTTTTTTGATCTACGTCAATACCTTCCGGTGGCGGCGAGTCCTTAAAAATCGAAAAATAGGCCTAACGGGGTAGATTGGAAAATGGTTTTAAAGACTTACAAAATAAACAATAAAAATTTCAGCACAATCTGTTAATAACTTCCGGTGGCGTCTTAGCCGTTAAAATATCCAAAATATTGATTTAAAGCAAGTTTTAACATGATGTTATACAAATGTTAATTCCGGTATATTTCTGTGCAACAACCCTGAGAACACTATTATAGGCTTGAATAAATTAATAGCAGTCATTGAACAATGAACATTATATAAAATTATATAAAATTATATAAATTTTTATGTTTTTAGGCCTATTTTTCGATTTTTAAGGACTCGCCGCCACCGGAAGGTATTGACGTAGATAAAAAAAAATTGTACACACTTTATTTTCTCTCCAAATCGCAACTTTTCCGCACTACCCCCAATCAAATATCGAAAAAAGTGTAAAAACGAGCCGCCCTATTGTACATGTAGTGGCAAGGGTGTTGTGGGTTAGTTGTCGCTGCTGCCATGAATTGTGTTCCCCTCATGTCTAAATGTTCCCTAACTTTCAGTATTTTTGTTTTTGTGTGCAGGTGTTCTGTTGGTGTTGTTTGAGTGCATCCTGTAATGATACGAAGTGCGTTGTTTTGTGTTGTCTGTAAGGTGTTTATGTGTGTGTTTGAGATAATGGGTGCCCAGCATGGGCTAGCATAGCCCATAACTGAGCGAATATATCGTTTGTATATGAGTGATGTTGTTTCCTGCTGGTGTCCAAAGTTTGTGCCTGTTAGTACCCGAAGCGTGTTAAGTCTTGACGTACATTTGTTTTTAATGTCCTGAATGTGGTTTGCAAAAGATAATGATGTGTGTTATGTGACTCCAAGTATTTTGGTCCTGTGAGTGTGTGGAATGTTGGTGTTGTTTAGTGTAAGCTGTGGAGTTATCTGGTGTTCTTTTGTGTTGCTTGTAAGCAAGGTGATGGTTGATTTTGTGGGCGCTACTTTGAGTCTATTGTGTGTAAGCCAGTCTTGTATACTGTTTATGTATGTTTGTAGGTTATTTGTAGCGGTGTCGATGTTGTTGTGGGTGGATGTTAGAGTGATGTCATCTGCATAGGATGATAAGGTAAGCTTGTTATCTATGGGTGTTGGAATGTCATGCATGTATAAGTTGAACAGTGTTGGTGAGAGAACAGAGCCTTGAGGGACCCCGTTCGGAAAAAGTTTGTTTTTGGATGACTTACCATTAAATGTGACATGTATCTTCCTGAAAGATAGGTGCTCAGCCACCTTTTGGTGTTATTGTGCATGTTTGTGATGAGTATTTTGTTTATGAGAGGGAAGCGTGGGATAGCATCAAATGCTTTACTAATGTCTATTGTTGCTAGTAGTGTACGTTGAGCTGGTCGTCTGGAGTTGATGCCATCCATGATGTGCTGCGTGAGGTTAGTAAGTAATGTCGTGGTTGAGTGGTGAGGTCTGAATTCATGTTGAGTAGGCGATAGTGGTAGGTGTGGGTTGGTGATTTGTAAGATTAGTCTTTCTGTTACTTTGGAAGGTCTGCATAGTAAAGTAATGGGTCTATAGGAAGCTGGTTCTGTTGGATTTTTGTTTGGTTTGAGTAATGTAATAATTTTACCTTGTTTCCAGATGTCAGGAATAATACAGTGTTGGAATGAATATGTGCTGATATTTGTGAGAGCTAGTATTCCCTGTGGGCCCATGTGTTTAAGTTGTATGTTAGATATGTTGTCTGGTCCAGTAGCCAGTAGCCTTCGAATTCTTAATGTTTTTGATGATCTTAGTGGTCTGGTCTGTATTGAAGGGTGTAATGGTCGTGTCGAGTCTGTAGGTTTTCTTGTCTGGCTGTTTGTCTGTCTGCGTGTTTGTGGTTGTTGTCTCTGTTTAAGTGACTTATCTTTGCGTAGTGATTAACTAGAATGTTAGCTTGTTGTGTATATGTTGGGATATTATTTTGGCTGCGACAGATAGCCGCGTGTGAGATGTGAATGCCGCTGTTAGAGTGGGTAATGCTGTTTATAGTCTTGTATAGCCTGGATATATCTGTGGAGTGGTTTAGTTGACGAAAGATAGTGATTTTAGGCGTTTGTTTTCTTGTTGAACAGGCGCCGATCGAACTGTAGTGAAGGATGAGTGAAGCCAGGGCCAGAAGGATGACGCCGGTAGAGTGATGTTTGTTTCCAGCAGGATGAAACTGTAGAGGGCCTTACTTGATGATAAACTTCGTGTATGCTCGACCGGAGCCTTGAAGGAACAGCGGGCCGCCCTCCGGCGAAGGCCGGAGAGCGGGTGGCGTGACGAATGGTGCTACTGACGAAGGTGCTGAGAGTGAGACGTGACGACCAAAACGAGAAACTGGCAAGTGAGAGTGATTTGAAAAAGAAACTATTTATAGGCCTTGGTGACGTCCTCTGGTGGTCATTTCAGGAAATACCACAAAACCTGTGTTTCCTGTGGGCCTTTTTCATATCTCCGTGTATAGCTTTTGTTTGGATTGCATGATGTTTGAGAACGGCGAGGAAAGGAATTTCCGGTCGGTCTCTACAAACATGTTAAGGCTGGTAGAGTTCACGACGGACGCGGGAAGATTATTCCATTTATCAATTACTTTAAACGTAAAAAAGTGTTTAGCGATGTTAGTAATGAAACGCCTACCACGTAATTTAAATCCGTTATTACGAGTATTGCTATTATCGAAAATGAACAATTTGTCAAAATTTACGTTATCGATTTTATTAATGATTTTGAAAACTTCAATAAGCTCCCCCTTTAATCTCCTAGTTTCGAGTGAATGCAAGTCTAACTCTTTAATCCTATCTTCGTAAGACTTGTTGCGTGGTGATGGAATTAGTTTCGTGGCGCGTCGCTGAACCCTTTCCAACCATCAATATCCTCACGCAAATACGGGCACCAAAACTGAATGGCATATTCTAAGTGAGGCCTGACTAGGGACTTGTAAAGGGGCAATATAATATTCTTCGATTTAAATTCGAAATTACGCGCTAGGAAGCCTAATGTCCCGAGGGACGCAGACACAGAACCTAATCAGACCGTGATCACTCGCTCCCAACGATTCGTCAACGGTAAGGCCAGTGACGAGGTTGTCTTCGGTCGTGAATACTAAGTCTAGAACGCTTTCCCCTCGTGTAGGCCCATTGACCCACTGTGTCAGGAAGTTCTCATCAGCAAAGTCAACTAGCCTCCTCCCCTCGGTATCAGCAGTCCTGTCTTCCCAGTTTATACCGCGACAGTTGAAGTCTCTTAAAACTACACACACCCTGTCCCCTAGCACAGCGGTTCTGAACAGGGGGTCCGCGAGTTGTGTTCAAGAGGTCCGTGAGTTGACTAGATTATATTCGGTAAAACATGTTTCACGTGTTTCTCGGTCGTTCGATTGAAATTATTTAAATAGGTTCGTGAGATATGGTTTAGAATTTAGGTTGCTTAATGGTTTTGTTCGTTTTGTTAGAATAATATTATAATTTTATTGCTCATAAAAACATCATTGCAATAACCTTACAATGGATTGCTAATTAAAATTACAGGTACCTAACTCCTATCTGTCTGCTTAAATTGTTTTTATTTATTTAAATATACTATTTTCATTGTTCATTTATATTTTCTTATATATTATGGAAAATGAAGCACTGACTTGTAACTTAATAATATTTCATTGTTATTTACTGAACACCGTGGTTTCATTTTCGGAATCAAAATAATCGATTCCTTTATGAAAAGGACAGAACAGCAGTAAGTTTTACGCATTTTTATTACATTTTTACTCCGACTTTGAAGTATAACTCAAGACTAAGAAACTTTACTAATCTGGATACCTCAATTTGTCTATATGCAACTTAATCATAATGTAAAAGATAATTTTGGGGGAGGGGTCCCAAAAACATCAAGATTTTGATAAGGGGTCCGCAGTGGTTGAGGAACCCTGCACTAGCAGGCTATGGAGTTCGGTGTACAGCGCTGTATCCTCCTCGAGAGGGAGATGCGGAGGTCTGTACACCAAGATTAACCTATAGTTCGTCCCTCCCACGTTCAGATCGACGCCAAGCAGCTCCGTTCCGATCAGAACTGGCAATCAACCGGACTCAACGTGTCCCTGACGTGTATTAGTACCCCTCCCCCGTCCCAACGGGTGCGGTCCTTGTGGAACATTCTATACCAGGGAATCTCGAACTCCTCAACGCAGTCCCTACGATCAATATGAACCCAGGACTCGGTGATAGCAACGATATCCTGGTATTCTGATGCTAAGAGCGACCGTAGCTCGCAAAACTTATTCCTAATCGACCAAGCATCAAAAAGCACTGAACGGAGGGAGCCTTCCCTATTCTGACCTCCCCCTAGCACGATCCGTTTCTCGAACAGCCAGGGCTGTCGGGAGTTGAAGAGCTTCTCACCAACGAGGGGGAAACTTCCGCAGTAGCCCAAGCGCCCTCCAACGGGGAAAGAGGGTCAACCTGTATATGGAAGCACCCTTCAGTTGAAGGTACGTCCGCCAGCGGCTCAAGATCATCCCCTCGGGGTGGGGGCCAGTCTTCAATCCCTGGGCTTGACCTCACCATATAGTATAGGTGCCGGTCGAGCAGCGCGCGCCCAGCACACCTTTACCGTTGTCATTGAGGTGGACACCACCTATCTAATAAAGGTCCCACCTACCCAAAAACACGTCGAAGGGGTCAACAAACCTCACGCCAAATGGGACGCATAAGTCTTGCACCCTCTCGTTGATGCCAACGACCTTACTGAGCGCGTGGTCACTGGCATTCATCCGCGGTAAAATACAAATCAACATTCCCCTTTCTGTTTTAAGCTTCAGATCATCCGCAAGAGACATGATCTCGGTGATGATCCCTTCCGTCGAACTTACCCGACCGCCTTTGAGGAACAGATCGTTGCCACTGGCCTGGACAACGATCGCAGTCCTCCGGCTAGACACACGCAGCTTCTCTAACTCCTTCCTTAAGTGCGCCGTTCCCGCCCGGTTAAGCACCTTACCTCCCTCCTCTCTCGGTTTGCACAAGCAAAGTACTTCCCCTGGCCCCTGATCTGTGAGTTCTCAATCAAACCGGTGTCTTTCTCCTTCGCGCACAGGAGACTAAAGCAGTTGGAAGTCTTGACAGCGGCAACCGGGGTATCAGGTTTCGGCTTCGCAGCCTTCTTGCCCGAGACCTTTCGATACCCGTCGCCACCCGTAGATCCAGCCGCACTTACAGCACCCGACCCGCCCTGACCGGCAGCTACATTCTTCGGCTTCTTTGGGCCATCAGTAGGCCCCTTCCCACCCTTTTTCTTTATCGGCCCTTTGCACCCTTCTCTATCGGCCCTTTCTTTGTGCCCTCCCCTCCCTTCACCTTGCGTCGCGGTTTCGCGCATTCCACGTGGGTCGCTGGCGATTCTAGACTCTGATTTTGCACTTCTCCAGGTGAAACCTGCCCCCCCCCCCCGGTTGCACCTCTACCCTTTCTCCGCGGTCTCGAGCTATGTTCAGTCCACCGCTGGACCGCCTTTCCAGGCGGCTATCCTATCAATAAGCTCCGGGGTAGAGGGCGCAGCCGCGGCAGCGACCACCGAGCCTCCAACAGCCGATCTGGATGACTCGAGGCGCCGGACCCTCTCATCTAGCTTCTCATACAACTGCATGAGTCCGCAAAAGCGGCACATGCTGGAGTGGGTTATCTTCTCGAAGCAAGCTTCTTTGAAGTTTTTCACTCACTGGTTCACCCCTCATCTCGCGCACACTGTTATTTTATTTATTTGTTGGGTTCAAAATCCCAGCTGAGCCGTGAACGGCCAAATTCTAAAGGGCCAGTTCTACCTACAGCCCAAGTTAAGCTAAAATTAAAACTTACGGATTTGAGATCCTATTAGGTCCTACCTCAGGGTTGCTGACTCGATGCGGGCCTACCTTAGACCTTAGTTACATGAATTTAATATAAAAACAAAAGGGGTACTATTTATGGTCTTCTTTCTCAACCTTGCAACAACAACGCAACCTGGACTATTGCACGATGCAACAATCTTGTATCTAAACAATCAAACTGAATTGCAAGAGAGCTCTCTATCAGACCACACCCTGTACGTACGACATCCCACAAACGAGTAGAAAGGACGCGCAGCGCCCCAAAATGATGCCACCAGAGTGGCCAAACAATGATGCCACAAGAGCCCAAAAATGCTAGCTCTAAATTAAGTTAATTTTTCACTAACCTTACAATTATGAGATGGATATATATACACCTTAACTTAATATATACAAGCAATGCTGCATCTATCAGCTTAGTCATCATATCGCCTTGGGACAACAATGGTTCTTCCTCTTCTAGATTTTCTAACACTCCCCACCGAAGAGGCATTGTTGTCATTACCTTCTGCAAGGTTAGCCAAGCCTTCTCCATGAGGCTGTAACTCAAATGTTTCATCTTGACTATCTGTTTTTGCTGATTTCTAAAGCATAGAGTTTTTGTATAGGTCTCTTTAACTTTCCTCCTGAAGTCTTTACCAGTGCAGACCTAACTAAATTGTCTTTGCCAACAAACAACTCTTCAATTATGCCAAGCTTCCAGCATTGCCTTGGTCTTTCATCCCCAATCATTACCACTTCTCCCACCTTGATACAATTTGCATTGGAGCACTTTACCTTGCCTGATGGGTAATAATTGAGTTCTGGCAAGTATTCCATCTGCCGCCTCTTCCATAACTGATCTTGTAGCTCTTCAAGGTACCTGAACCGTCTGGTTAACTCTTCTTGAGTGCTCTGGATAGGCTGCAAGTCTTCTGGCACACTGGGGCTTGATGTTAATCGTTTACCACAAAGAAAATGATTTGGTGTCAATGGCTCTGCATCCTGCATACTGTTGTAAACAAAAGTGATAGGCCTACTGTTCACCATTGCTTCTACTTCACATAAAACAGTGCAGAATTCTTCTTTGCTCAAATGAGCATTAGCTAAAAGTTTCTTTAATGGACACTTTACACTTCTCACTAGCCTTTCCCAAAATCCTCCCCACCATGGTGCTCTCTCAACAATAAACTCCCACTGTACCCCTTGGTGTGAAAAGTAGGATTGGAATCCTTCCTCTTTTAGCAAGGACCAAATTTCTTGGAGTTCCTTTGCAGCCTTTTTGAAGGTTTTTGCATTATCCGATATGATTTTATTTGGGAAACCCCTTCTGTTCACAAACCTTTTAAAGGCCAAAAGAAATACATCACTACTTAAGTTGCTTACCAACTCCAAATGGATTGCTCTGGTGGTAGCACAGGTGAAAAGACATATATAACCTTTGTTAGACTCGCTCATACACATAGACTGGCCCTGCAAAGTCTACTCCCACTACATCAAATGGGGCAGTATAGACACACCGTTCTCTTGGAAGTGGAGCCACCTTTTCATAATAAGGCTTTGCACTCCAACGCTTGCAAACCACACATTTATGCAAGACCTTTTTTACTACTTGTCTAATTTTGGGAATCCAAAATTGTTGTCTAATCTCTATTATCACTTCTCTAACTCCAGCATGTAACAGCTTATGATGAGTATCCAGGATCAAAAGGTCCACAAAGTGCCCCCCAGAAGGTAGCAAAATTGGATGTCTTTTCTCCTCTGGAAGCCCAGAAAACTGTAGTCTACCTCCTACTCTCAATAAATCCTGATCCAAAAACATATCCAAACCCTTGAGAGCAGAATGTGTTGGTAGAACCTGTAATGGATGGCTGGTGAGCAATTCTCTCTCTTCACCAAATTTTTCCTTCTGCATATACAGGGTGTCCCAGAATTAACTATCTATTTCAATGAAATCGGACAAATTTAATAAAAACTGACATAATTTTGTGTTATTACTAAATTATGATACAAAAACAAATAGATTTATAAATCATAAGTCAAAACTTTATTGAGAAGTTTCAACATGTGCACCGTCTGTATCTCTGCAAATTTCAAATCTATCCTTAGCGCTGCGACACACATTTTGAAGCATTTCAGGTGTTATCTCCCGCACTGCCAACTGGATGCGTTCTTTAAGTTCAGCTAAACTATTGATCTTTTGGCGATAAACCTTTGTTTTTATGAAACCCCATGCAAAGAAATCCAGGGGTGTCAAATCCGGAGAACGCGGAGGCCAAGGTCGAGGTCCTCCACGTCCAATCCACCGATTCGGAAGGCGTCTGTTGAGGTATTCTCGAACAATTAGAGCATAATGACATGGTGCTCCATCTTGTTGAAACACAACATTATCAAGAATGCCATCATCAAGAAGCTGTGGTTCGAGAAACTGCTGAAGCATATCAAGGTAGACGGTACCTGTTACAGTTGCTTCCGCAAAGAAGAATGGGCCATAAATTTTGGATTTGGTCATTCCAAGCCACACGTTAACTTTTGGAGAGTCTCTTTGCCATTCTATGACTTCAGACGGTCTTTCATTGGACCAGATACGACAGTTGTATCGATTGACTTTACCACACGTGTGGAAAGTCGCCTCATCACTGAATAAGATGTTATCCAATAAACTTTCATTTTCGATTTGAGCCACAATTCCTGCACACCTTGCTGCTCGATTTGGATAATCCTCTTCATTTAGGGCATGCAGTACCTGAATGTGATAAGCCTTTTTCATCAGTGTCGAACGCAAGATTCTATGAACTGTTGTCTTGGATATGTTGAGTCTTCGACCGGCCTCCCTAACCGAAGTTGTTGGTTCATCCTCAAGCAATTGTCGTACCTGTTTGGTACTGTTACGTGCTGTCCTTGGGCGTCCTCTTCCCACCTCGTCGTGTACGGATCCAGTTCTTTTAAATTTGTTCACAAGTTCACGAATCGCTTTGTCTGTAGGACCGGTTCTGTGGAATCTTCTTGTAAATTTTTCTCTGATTTCATTACATTGCATTCCTTTGATACGGGATGTTACAACAAAATGCGTTCTTGTGTATTCATTAATAGGGTTCTGAAAGAGAATGAAAATAAAACTATGAAAAACTATGAAAAAATTATGAAAATAAAATTATGAAAAAAATTTAGAAATTTATACATTTGTAACACATATTAAACATGATAAACATAAATAAAAGTGTGTTTTTAAAAAATTTGTCCGATTTCATTGAAATAGATAGTTAATTCTGGGACACCCTGTATACCACCCAGTATTTCCTGGCTTGCTGAATCTCATTACTGTTCAGAATTCCTTCCCTTCTTGTTACTCCCTTAATGTTGTTGGTAAATCTATATACCCATGCTGTCACTCTTAACAATCTTTTCAGACTGCTAATGTCTTCAAGCCTCAATATGGGGTCCTGCTGCATAACTTGACAACTGTTCACAGCGCATTTTCTCACCTCACTCACCCATGCTTCTTCAGCCTGGCATTCTCCTACAATAGGCTGATTAGAAGGCCAGTTTTCACTTCCAAGTTTTAGCCACTCCGGCCCATTCCACCACAAACTTGACAGTGCAAGATCTTTCACTGAAATTCCTCGTGTTGGTAAATCAGCGGGGTTTTGGGTGCCTGGACAATGCTTCCATTGCTTGGGATCTGTGTGCGCTTGAATTTCCTCCACCCTATTGGCAACAAATGGTTTCCATTGCCTTGCCTGGCTTCTTAACCAGTGCCAAACTATAGTGGAGTCTGTCCAATAATAGCTTGGAATTTCAGAGAGGGCCAAAGACTTTTGCACTATAACTGCAAGCCGACTAGCAATAACTGCACCCATCAATTCCAACCTTGGAACAGAAAGCCTTTTCAAAGGTGCTACTCTGCTCTTTGCAGCAACCAACCTGCAACTTACTTCCTCTTGCAATGCGCCTCTTATATAAATACAAGTTGCATAGGCTTCCTCACTTGCATCACAAAAGATGTGCAGCTCCAAATTGTCTGGACTATTGTTCAACTCTCCAAAGTACCATCTTGGGATTTCAATGTCTCCAAGATGTGCCAATTCTTTGAACCAATATTTCCACCTTACCACCATATGATCAGATAACTCTTGGTCCCAACCAAGTCCAATTTCCCAGAGGCTCTGAAACCAAAATTTGACTTTATCACAAATGGAGCCAGGAATCCAAGAGGATCAAAGACCTTTGAAGCCAAACTAAGAGCTGTACGTTTTGTCCACCTTGTCTCATTCTCAGCCAGCTCTACTAAAGATTTCCCATTGAAGGTAAACAAATCATCATCTTGCTGCCAAACAATGCCTAGCACCTTTGCGTCTATTGCCCACAACTCCTTAATACCAGAATCCTCAATACTTTCTGCTGCATCAGGTACTACACAGGAATGACTCATAAACTCTTGTAATTGCGAATGATTGGTCTGCCATTTTCTAAGCTCCATGCCAGCCTCCCTCATTATAGCTCTAGCCTCCATGAATATCTGTTTAGCCATTTCTGTATTATCCACGGAACACAGCAAATCATCAACATAAAAATTTTTCCTTATGTGTTCAATAGTGTTAGGATAAACTTCAGAATATTTCTTAAAATGGTACTGCATAGTAGCTGCCAACAGAAATGGACTAGAGCTGAGGCCAAACAACACTGACTTCATTCTATATGCTTGAACCTTAGGTTCATTTTCCAACAAGTCTTTCGTATCCACCCACAGATACCTTACTGCATCTCTATCCTCTGGTTTTAACTTTATCCGCAAAAAGGCTTGCTTCACATCTGCAGTCAATGCTACTCTACCAAACCTGAATCTCAGTAACAAGGAAAATAAATCTGCATTTAAATTTGGCCCAGCATCCAAACAGTCATTCAAGGACACCACCTTTGTCCTTGGCTGAGCCATCAAAAACTACCCTCAGTTTAGTGGTAGTCTTGTCTCGCCGTACCACTGCATGGTGTGGCAGATAATGTGCCTCCTGGTTCACCAGCTCACCTTGCACCCTTTCAGCATAGCCCTCCCTTACATAGCTTAGGATGGCCTCATTGTATTCAATTAACAACTCCTCATTCTTTCTTAGCCTGTACAATGAAGTCTCCAACCTCCGATTAGCTAGCTGAAGGTTTGAACCGGGTTTGCAAGAATCCTTCCACGGGAGGCCAACTTCATAGCAACCATCTCTAAACCCAATCCCTTTTTCAAATTGCTCTAAAACATCATTGTTCACAGTACTTGCCTGTTTGTCCTTTATGCCAATAGATTCAAGTTCCCAAAATGCTTTCAAATGCCTTTCCAAACCATGGCTGTTCTCCTCAATCTTAACAAAAAGAGCCTTAACTTCCATTTCATTGCAATAGCTACCATGTAGCATCCAGCCTAGCTTACTTTCAATAGCTACTGGGCCTTGAGATGTGCGGACAATATTACCAGTGATGAAGTCCCAATAATAGTCAGCTCCAATCAAAAGACTAATATCTTCTATTCCTTCAAACTTATTATTGCCCAAATTAATTCCTTTAACTTGCAATTCTTGGACACATGCCATATCTAAACAAGTAGTGACTGGAGCACAAAGTTCCTCAATCTCTACAGCTTGGACCTTGATAGTGGGACTTTGCGGTAACAACCCCTTAACCAGAACTTCTACCTTCTTAAATTTGGTTCGGTTTTGAACGGAACCCCCAAACCCAGAAATTCTTAAATTTTCCCTCTTAAGTTCTTTAAACTTCAATTTTCTGGAAATTCTGGTCTTAATAAAGCTACACTGGCTACCACTATCAAACAACACTCTTACAGTAGCTTCTCCACCATTCCCAATTAATAAGGCTGCAGTTGTTTGCAATAATCCCCCTTTATTTTTACTCCCTTGCATAGCAGTGGCATGTGCCACTGATGTCTCTACTTCTGGGGTAGGCCTACTAGGAGTGTTTTCACACAATAATGGCTGATGCCTACCATGACATTTTTTGCACAAAATTTTAAACTTGCAAAACCTTGCTCTGTGACCTTTCAAAAAACATTTAAAACATGCTGTAGACTTAGTTACCCTGTCCTTTCTCTCCTCAACAGGTAAAGCCTCAGCTACCTCACATTTATATGACTTGTGGTTGCCTTCGCAAAATATGCATTCCTTGATTCCCTTTAATTTATTCTCAGAGGACGCATGTAGAGCTGACACTGTACCTGGGCTATTCCTTTTTGTAGAAACTTTGGTGCTGTGCCTGCCCTTGTCCCCTTGTTTAACATCCCACTGCGCAAACTCAATTCCCTCTCGTCTTGCTAATTCTGTGCCTAAAAGACTTAACATCTGCTGAAGGGGGATGTACACATGTTCTGTAGAGTGTCCCCTACTTAATTCAAGCAAAATTGAGCTAGGCAATTTAGACTCCAGTATAGTAACCAACATTATACCATACCTTTCCATTCCTACACCCAAGTTGTCCAGGGACCTAGTTCTAACTTCAAATTCATCATACAACTGCCGTAACTCCTTGACACTATTAGGATTATTAACAGGAGGTATAGCTAAAAGTTCACGGAGGTGGCTTTTAATTAAGATCTCTGGCTTACCAAACCGTTTCTTTAATATATCCCAAGCCACATTATAATTAGCCTCTGTTGATGCTAATCCTGCTATTGTCTTTGCTGCCTCCCCTTCCAAGAGGGACTGCAAATAATTAAACTTCTCCACCGCACTTAACACTTGACTAGAATGCACTGCTGATTGAAAACTGTCTGCCCATCCTTGCCATTCCTGAATACTCCCAGAAAATGTTTTGAGTACAAGCCTCGGTACTTGAACTGCAGATCTGTTAACCTTAACTTCACAAACATCATTTGTTGAGTGTTGTGTTTCATTATTAGACCTGGTCTCTAACTGTAATGAGCTGCTAAACTCTTTTGCTCGGTGGCCTACTTTAATTATATCATCAATAATCTCTTCAAAATAAATTATGTTATTTTCTATTTCATCCTCGTCTATAAGAGCCTCAATTTTAACATTTACTTCACTTAGAGCAACCTTTTTAGTTTCTAATATGGAAAGCTGCGCAGTCACTAAGCGTAAATCCTCTTGCTCTATGGCAGAATCTATTGTGGCAATGACCTTTGTAATTAGACCTTTGTAGGCGCTTCTCCTTTTTTAAACTTGTTCAATTCAGATGCACATCTTCAATGCAAACCACAATTGGGCTCAATGCCAAATGAGCTGAATTGGCAGAAATACTTAACCAAACTGATCAAACGTAAATTTTGCTTTTTTTCAAATAAACTGAATTGCTAGGTGGGGTACTAACCAACCACCAGTATGGAATACAAATTTTTCCACCCAAGTAACTGGTGCACCGAAGTCTGCAACCTTCGCCTACGAATAATAAACCAAATTTAACCAAACAGGTAAAATGTAGGCCAAAACAACGACAGACAAGTGGCCAAGTTTTGCAATTGGGCGGCCAAACTTTCTACCCTGGG
This sequence comes from Bathynomus jamesi, assembly GCA_023014485.1. Taxonomy (NCBI): domain Eukaryota; kingdom Metazoa; phylum Arthropoda; class Malacostraca; order Isopoda; family Cirolanidae; genus Bathynomus; species Bathynomus jamesi. Next base: position 2,348,961 of record JAJOZX010000046.1, on the reverse strand, counting down.
ACCTTAATTCAATAATAAACCAAAATTAACCAAACAGGTAAAATGTAGGCCAAAAACAACGACAGACGAGTGGCCAAGTTTTGCAATTGGGCGACCAAACTTTCTACCCTGGGACCTTAATTCAATAATAAACCAAAATTAACCAAACAGGTAAAATGTAGGCCAAAAACAACGACAGACAAGTGGCCAAGTTTTGCAATTGGGCGACCAAACTTTCTACCCTGGGACCTTAATTCAATAATAAACCAAAATTAACCAAACAGGTAAAATGTAGGCCAAAAACAACGACAGACGAGTGGCCAAGTTTTGCAATTGGGCGACCAAACTTTCTACCCTGGGACCTTAATTCAATAATAAACCAAAATTAACCAAACAGGTAAAATGTAGGCCAAAAACAACGACAGACGAGTGGCCAAGTTTTGCAATTGGGCGACCAAACTTTCTACCCTGGGACCTTAACTCAATAATGCTCAACCCGTCTAGGCCTAACTTGGGCTACAATTTGCACAATCAGAACTTTGCCGAAAAATAGTCACTGACTCAGTCTTGGGCTAGAATCCGGTTCTGAAGGACCATGTTATTTTATTTATTTGTTGGGTTCAAAATCCCAGCTGAGCCGTGAACGGCCAAATTCTAAAGGGCCAGTTCTACCTACAGCCCAAGTTAAGCTAAAATTAAAACTTACGGATTTGAGATCCTATTAGGTCCTACCTCAGGGTTGCTGACTCGATGCGGGCCTACCTTAGACCTTAGTTACATGAATTTAATAAAAAACAAAAGGGTACTATTTATGGTCTTCTTTCTCAACCTTGCAACAACAACGCAACCTGGACTATTGCACGATGCAACAATCTTGTATCTAAACAACCAAACTGAATTGCAAGAGAGCTCTCTATCAGACCACACCCTGTACGTACGACATCCCACAAACGAGTAGAAAGGACGCGCAGCGCCCCAAAATGATGCCACCAGAGTGGCCAAACAATGATGCCACAAGAGCCCAAAAATGCTAGCTCTAAATTAAGTTAATTTTTCACTAACCTTACAATTATGAGATGGATATATATACACCTTAACTTAATATATACAAGCAATGCTGCATCAATCAGCTTAGTCATCATATCGCCTTGGGACAACAATGGTTCTTCCTCTTCTAGATTTTCTAACACATACAGCCTTCAGTTTCTGCGGTCCAGTCGTTATAACTTATTTTTCTAACTCCGAATACACCGAACAAGATAAAGCGTTCTAGGAACGAAAACTACCGAAAACTTTCTGACCAGTACATAAAAATCGAGGGGGTCGGTGAATTCTTCCTGCGCAAGCTGCATCCGCCTATCTGCCGGTGACGTTCATCCCTTCCAGAAGACTACACCTCTCGCTACTGCCGCACCGATCGAGGGTTTCCCCAGGGCCGGAGAGTCCCAAACGTGTCGCAACTACCAACTGACAAACAGTCGCGACGCAGGCGTCACGGATTTCCCACCAGGAGCGACAGCGAGATGCAGCTCCTTACTAAGTCTTACTAGCCACTCACAAATGGCCAGACTCTTGGAATCCAGTGTTCAAGGGATATCCCACCAGACCCAGCAGCTACACCCGAGACTTTCCGCTGGCCTGGCAGTCAGCTGGGCAGTAAAGCTCTATCACCTAAGAGCAATACAGCCAAGCACCAACAAATATTTATAGAGGTTCCAAAGCCTCTCTTCCCACGCATGAGGTAGCAGTAGGGTCCTTATAGTAAAAGTAGAGAAGACGACTTAATACTAAAAGAAAAGTAGATTTTTTTTTTCAGTCAGAGGAAAGCATCTTTAACCTAAGCTAAAAGGACAGAGTAGGGATGGGATACGGTTCTAGTAACCTACGGGACAGGATTGTGCAACAGACTCCACCTGCACTCCCGAAAAATGGATTGGTCCGCGGCTGCTATTCGACGCAATGCTATTGCCCCCCATTCAGAGCAGACTTGTTGGTAGCAGATTCTTATTATCCGCCAATTATGGACGCGTCCTGTAACAGCCCAGTAACGAGAGAGAGAGAGAGAGAGAGAGAGAGAGAGAGAATAAATATTTATTACATTATATTTCAAAGATTCATTATGTGTACTGACCCCTTATCAAGGTATGGAGTGTATTTACATAGGTGTTAAGTATCCGAGTTTTAAAAGAAACGATGCCAACTGGGGTAAACCACGCCCACAAAACGAATTTATGTAGAGGGGGTGCGATAGAAACAATAGATTTTATATATATATATAGAAATAGAAACAATAGAAACAAACTGGAATGAGAGAAGAGGCAGATTTTGTACGGTCCCAGCTGCGGTGGGACAAGGAGCCATGAAAACGAGGATGGAAAATACCCTCAGAATACGGGGCCCAAAGCTTTTCAATGCCCTTCCAAAAGAAGTGAGGAATCTCCAGCACACCAACCTGAATAACTTCAAGAACCAGCTGGACAGATTCTTGTGCAAAGTCCCTGACCAGCCATGCGTGGCTGGCTACGAGGGCAGGAGGCGATCAGAGAGCAATTCCCTCCTTCACCAAGTCCCGCAAATGAGGCGGGATGCTGCAGAGGGGTCGACCGCAGGTCGATCCTGAACCGTCGTTCAAACTCAAGAAAAGTAAACAAAAGTAAGTAATATATATATATACACACACACACACACACACACACACACACACATATATATATATATATATAATGCTGCAAACCCACAAGGAAAAAGAAAAACGATTCCAAGGCCTTTCGTGTATTCAAAGCTACACCTCGTCAGGGAATGAAGATAAAAGGCGAGATGCCCATAGATATATACAACGTACAAGAAAAACAAAGCAATTAGCACATACTTAACAAGGGTTAATGAGAGGCAAAAGAAATTTTAACATGATATTGTCAATTTTATACATTCCCGCACTGTTATTGAAATTGTTTTTAAAATGGATAAATGCACATTCTAGAATATTTCTTTCTATTATATCTCTGTTTTCAACAAGCGCTTTAGAACCATCCTATTTGATGCTATGATTACATCTATACATATGGTTAAACAAAGCATTGGAATTATTAGCTGTTCTACATGCATATTTATGCTGTTTTACCCTAATATCTAACGTTTTACCCGTTTGACCTATATATACTGAGTTACATTGTGTACATCCGATCGAATACACACAATCAACAACATTATCCGGGCTATTCTTTATTATTAATCTGATTTATTTAAGACGTTTGGACTTTATGTTCAAGTAAATAAAATTCAAATAATTTTTTTTACAGAGGTATGTATTTATTTATTTTATTGATAATCTTAAGTTATTGTCGTGCATTTAAATGTCGGCTCATATGTAGACTTGAAAATTTAAAAAGAGCCCGAGTAGTCTTGAAGAGCTGGAGTCGCCATTTATATATATATATATACTGTATATATATATATATATATATATATATATATATATATATATATATATATATCAGGAGAAGAATGGGGCAAGAGAAATAGGTTAGGTTAAGTTAAGATACGGTATTTTTATTTTTTATTCATTCAGTTTAGGCTCGGTTAGAATAGGTTACTATGATCTATATTGAATTGGTATTCCCCACACTCGGTTAGGTTAGGTTACTCTTGGGATAGCGTAAAAAATTAGGCTAGGTTAGGTTGCTGTATACTCAATTTTCTATTTTTTAATTTGGGTGGAGTGGCACCCCCTTTGGCACTGCCACACACCCTCCTCTCACTGCCCCCATTACTCCTACCCCTTTACCCTACTTCCCCTATTTTTGCGTGCATACTATTAGGTGGCGTATTCTGATCGTTAAGATAATCGAATAAAACACAAATAGGTCAATTAAAACACGTTATTTGTGTCCATGATTTACAAAATAAAAAATAAATAAATGAAATAAAAATAATCCTGCTGTCCTTCAGGAGATTTGACGGTAACTTCTGTGATTAATAGTTGCTTGAAATTAATTTTCTTAAAAGGACACAAAGTTAATAGGGAAACAAGCACTATCCAGGCATTTTTCTAAATTATGTGCACAGATTCCGAAAGTTGTGATAAAAAAAGGTATGGAAATGGCTGATCACATGGTAAAGGCGTTAATACGCTTAAAAGGACCTCTAAAATTTATACAAAATGTACCACAGAGTACTTAACCTATTTCTTACCTCTTTATTTCATCCAACTGCAAATCAGTTTCAGGCTTCAGACCAGAAGTTTGAGTTCGAGAAACTGGAACACCTTTATTCCATTCCAGAGTTTGTTGACGCGGATATGACTTTTTCTGGAAAAAGGGGACCACACTAAATCAGGATTTAGTTTTAACTTACAAAATAATTTCAGTATTTCTCTCTGTATGTATATATATATATATATATATATATATATATATATATATATATATATATATATATATATATATATATTATTTACAAACGCATTTCTCCTTCTTCATGGAGTAAACATGACGCTTGAACCTCAGAGCGGAAGAGAAAAATCAGTTACAAGTATCAGGATACATACTTCTTAAACTTAAGTCTGATTAATAATTAAGTAAGAATAATTGTACATGCCATTTTAGTTAGTTGAATCATTGATAATTATTAATGGGGGGGGGGGCGCAACCATAATTTTGGGGAGTTAGGGGGTCGTCGTAACATAAAGTTTCGAAAACACTGTCTTCAAGGGTAAAGTTTCCTGTTGCATGAATATTTTAAACCGTTCAGTTACCTATTACATGTCAAAATAAGTTAAAAAGAGGTTCCACTTAGAGCTAGGTACCATACTGGTGACCGCATAGACACTAACTAACGGGAACTTACTGGCTATCTTTTTGACTTCTTATACCAAAAATCTATAACAAAACTGAAACCTATACGGTCAGTGTTCGGAACCACTTATTATTTGAAATGTTAAAGCTACAGAGCCCATTTAGGTATTGTACAGTAGTACTTTCACTTGAATGCTTTAGAAACTCTTCTCTTTACAGTGTAGGAATCTTTACAGGAAATAAAGTACAACCTATCCTCAGGGGTCAAGTGTTACCTTTTCTGAAAGGAGTGGGCGTATACCTTCAGTGGTGCGTCACGTGAGGCCAACGTCTCCATATACACACCTCATAAACATTTCTAGTCCTCTTTGTTTCTCTTTTATTGTTGTGTTACTTTTACAATGGAGCTCATAAAGTATTCGTACAGAGAAATATTTCAGTTATATTCATTCTTATCTTTTGTACCACGCATAGTATAGTTATAAAAAGTTTACCGTTCGTTTGGAAAATTTTAACAAATAAAAAAGTTAGTTTAACACCAATATTTAATGTAAAACTTCAAAAAATTTTATGTAACCTTATATATAAACCGAATAAACTCAAAGTTTATTCACACATTTTTACATCCATCTTTTACACAGTCTTCTTCTACTTATCCCAGTCTCACACTTACGCACTCACTCTTAGACACCTTTATCATAATTCTGTCATTAATCATTCTTTCGACATGCCTATACAAACATAGCATACTCTCCTTCATTCTCATTTCTACTGACTTTTTCACTCCACGTTTTATCCGAACATCTTTATTTCTCATACAGCCACTCAGTTTTATACAATCACACTTCTTAAATTATTAATCTCAACTTTTCTCACTTTTTTTTGACAGAGAACTATCATGCCAAACAAGCGTTTCACATCCATACATCAGTGTTGGTACCACTACACCTTCATGTAAACTTCTTGTTGCAACTTCACTTCAGAACGTCCTTCCTACTCGGGTTTTATAGCGCTCATGACTAGTTTGACCTTCTTCACTGTTTTGATTTTCTAGTGTATTTGCCCCTCTTTTATGCTTTCATACCTCTAAATTTTCTCTATTCACCGACTTGGGATATTTTATATAATACTTATTCGTTTATATGAACTATACTTTCAAAATTATGTTTTTCCTTTAAATAAATATGAATAATACTGAATTTGTTGTTGGTTCCATTTTAAAATTATTGTAATTTCTATTTTATCAGTAAAATGTTTTTAATTTTTTGTTATCTACAGAAAGGCGGAGGATATAAACCCCTTCTTCCATGGGGTTCCTGCGAGTACAGTCACCATTTACTACATGCGCGAGGAAAGCGCCGTGTATATATATATATATATATATATATACACACAGTATATATATATATTATGAAGTAATATAAATAAATTATAAAGTTTAAAGGCCATCCGACACTCCTCACTGCACGCAGCCTAACTTTTTCGCCCAAACAGCGCCCATGTTCACCTTACCCTACCCACAACTCTCCAAAGACCCACAAACAGTACCACAACCTCAGAAACCACCAAAAACCTACAACTCCAGAGACCACTCGACTTACTACGGTTTTATTATTTATTATTTCGATGTAAATTCATTAAAAAAACTTGAGTTTTAAAGCAGAATAAAAGAGAATGAAAGTTAGGAAATTACGAACGGGATATTATTTACGCTTTAAAATATAGCTTGAGTTTAAAATATTATATATTTATATATTATTTCAAATAGAACTATATATTATTTAGAAAGAAACAACAGAAGAATACAACCTTCCTCGCGCGAGTTTACAGCCAGAAAGATAGATTGAGAGAGAATTAAAGCCAATAAAGCCAGGTATAGCCGTTTTGATTGGCTGAAAAGGCTGAAAAAAAAGGTCTTACTTCCTTAAAATGACTAAAAAGCAGGTCAAATCATCGACTGGGCTGGTAAACAGCCCATATAGGAACACAAGTCAAAACTAAACAACCTTAAATCGGCATGTCATGTCAAGATGACTGATAAACATCTGTGTGTGTGTGTGTGTTACAGAGTTATAGAATTGCAGTCTAACAAAGACCCTAAAGCCACTCTAAGCTAGATCACAAAAGAAGTAGCGAAAAAATGGGAAAATAGAAAAAGCAAATGAAAATAAAGGATACTGAAAACTTATCATGCTTACACTTATAAATGTGTAAAACTTTCACACAGGAATAGTAATAAAAGTAAAGTATAGCACAGACAAGGCTCTCTCCCTCCTCCGCCAGCCACTGCTGACAAAAAATAGTTGTGAAAGGAGATTTATAGGAAAGTAGGAAAAAAGTATAACACAGCTCAACAAAAAAAAATTTTTGTTTCGTTGCCAAGGAAATTCGTACGAATTTAGGGTATTTTGGGGTTGCTGAATTCCAAAATGAAAGTAGTTTTTCCGATTTGGCTCTAGTTCTTGAGATAATGAATACCCTCAATTAATAGGAAACGTAACCATAACGCGTGCATATGGGAAACTACCGGAACATTCTAGATGGTGAGACACGCGAATATTCTTAGTGTTTACTCCGCGATCATTCTAGAATATTCCCCCTCCGTATATAAGTCATCGGCCACCCAACCAGTAAGTAGGCTCCGCCTGAACATTAAATTTTTTGCATTTTTACGTGTTTCAATGGGGTACCAATTATCTCATAAATTAGAACCAATCTAGCAAAACCGATGTCATATTCGGAATCAGCACCACAAAGTTATCCCAAAATCACTCTAATATGATTGGCAATAAAATGAGTGTTGACCAGTGTAATGAAAAGAATAGCTTCTGAGTTCATTTACACCATACGTACACTCTTCTCATGTTCCCAGCTACACACAAGAAGACAGCGGAAAATAAAGGATAGCATGGATACTAAACTCCTTAATATATAATCTACATGCATTTTGTTTTAAGAAAGTTTAAACAAGGTGAGTAAAGAAATCGACTTTAAATTACTGCTCCGGAGAAATTCCTGAGCTTCGCCGACACCTTCATAGGAAAATAATAATTTCATTTTGTGGTGTCTAAATGAAGGAAACACCTGCTTCATTTGCATTTTTTCTGCTAATTCTTTGTCTTTAATAATTGCTTCTGCGTAACCTGTTTTCCTGTAATTCTACAGGAAGTCTATTGTGGCTTTTATTTCGCTTTGAAGGACACCTAGACATCTCCAAATGTTTGTAACAGTTTATTTTTTTGTTAATTTGGAATAGCACATCGTGCCATATTATAACTGAGAGGATGAATGGCCATGCGGCGATAGTTTCTGCCAAAGAAGTAGCTTCAGAAACTGTAGTTACATCACGTTTTGCAAATGCACAGAGCTGAAGCTGCTCAAGTGCCTCATAAACACCTTGCATGTTATGTTTTAGTGGTTTCACGCAATTTACACGGCTTTCCCAGCGCGTACCCGAAAACTTTAGGAAAACGGGCAGGACTTCTTAAGTACTTCTTAAGTATTTCCCAGCGAACTGGAGATGACAAGAAAATAGTAAAATGTTTTGTTAATGTTCCAAAAACTGATAAGGCCTGTACAAAAGAATTTGCCACATCAACAATAACAAGGTCCAAGGAATAGAAAATTCTTATAAACTAAAAAAAGATCTTGATAGATTAGTTTCCTGGACTAGTAAATGGCAGATGGAATTTAACGTTAAAAAATGCAAAATCACCTATTTTGGTAGAAATAATGAAAACTTTAGTTATGAGATGCAAGGAAACTGGTTGAAGATGTTAGACAGGAAAAAGTTCTTGGCATTATAGTTAGTAGTAATCTAAAATTTTCTAAATAGAGCTTAGAGGCTAGAAATAAGACAACTAAAATGCTGGGTATTATTAAGAGGAATGTTAGTTACAAGAGTAAGGAACTCAGCCGTAAATTATATAATTCTTATGTTAAGCCTCACTTAGAATACTGTATTCAAGCTTGGTTCCCTCACATGCCTGTGTCCAAGAAATTTGTAGATGCACTATAAATGCTCAACAATGATTAAAAAAACTAAATTGATCAAGTTTTAGATGTTCCGCAAGTCCTCTGAAGATTGCAAGTAAAACGTAAAACATTACAAAAAACTTTAAAACTTTTAAAATTTTATTTAAATACGTAAACGTTATTAATTACTAGTACAGTTCCCGCCGCTTCGCTGACGGTTAGACAGGCTAAACTACAAAAAAAGAACCCAGCCGTGAAAATTTTGAGCTTCACATTGTGTCAACATTTCTGAATCTGGTATCTCCCAAAACCTCCTCACCCCCATTCATACAACTTGGGGGCTAACCCCCTCCCCCATTACCCCCACCCTCCCCATTACCCCACCCATCCCCCATTACCCCCACCCCCACCCTTCCCCCATTGCTAAACTACAGAAAAGAACACAGTCATGAAAATCTTGAGCTTCACATTGCCGCCCGTAATACAATTTCTGAATTTTTTTCTCACAATTTTTTCTCACAATTTCTGAAAGTGTGACGGACAGACGGACAGACGGACAGACGGACAGCTCTCTTATTATAATATAGATTTGGCAATTATGATTTTTTATCAAGATTTTCTTGTAGTTTTTGTATTCTTGTTGCTATTAAGTTTTTTCTTGACTGTTTCGTCCAGAATATATATAATTTATATAAACAATTTCTTTTCAGAATTGATTATTTGAATAGTTAAATACTCGTTGTTACACTAACAGAGTGACTTTCCCAAATTATCCGAAATGGCTGAGGCCGTAAAAGTGAAAGCAACTGTTGAAAAAAATCATGAGTCCAGCTGTTTCCCTTTTTGGGAAAGCTGAGCTCAGTGGAAATGAACTTCCCCTATATGAAGACGTTTTAAAAGAATATTTACAAACAAGATATCTCTTACTTATAGCTAGTGAGGGGAAAAAAGAACCAAATGCTAGTGATGTGGCAAGAATAGTTGTATCAAAGTAAACGAGATCTGGAAAAGTGCATCAATTCCAACAATATCAGAACAGCATATATTAGCCAGAGTAAAAGATTGTTATGAAAAATCTAAAAATATGATGAAGACTGGTAGAAAAAGGAGAGATTTTGAATCTAAACTGACCGCGTTCAAATCCAAAAATCAAAGGCTTTTTGATATTGCTGCTGCAAATGCCATATCTGTTTTCTTGCACTTGTGAAAAAGAACTAAAAGTTCCTGCCATGGAACGTTCTTTCATAATTGACCAAAGAGGTGCACGAAAAATGGCAATAGGCAGTATTGATTTACAGATAACGAAGAAACTGCAAATAAGATCTGAGCGTAAAGAACAAGAAAGAGCACGATTTTCTAAAAACATTAAAGATGGAGATATCAATAACCCATCCACTTCCAGGGAAGAGCCAATGGACTGGGATAACTTTCATACAATTCCTGATTCTGACACATCAACAGATACAGATAGAGAGCGTGATGATGATGATCACATTGAGGAAGGTACGTATAAAGAAATCAGGTGAAGCACATAAGCTCACTCGCAAATTGCCTTCATTAGCAAAAACTTGTGACCGATTCGGAATATCAGACAGAGCTGGTGCAGCCTCAACTTACAAATAATTTTAACATGAGCCAGGGTCTTTTTCCACTTGACCCTGTTGTTTTGAATTCGTTCAGAATGGATTTAGACAAGAAGGGCAAAGTGCTAAAACTTTGGTAGTTTTCCCTTATAAATTTGTATGCTCCTCTTACAATTTTTATTTTTCAATTTATTTTTATTTTTTATTTTTTGTGACCTATATATAATTCAGGAATTATTTATAAAATTGGCTGTAAACAATCCACTTGATCCTGTTGTTTTGAATTCGTTCAGAACGGATTTAGACAAGAAGGGCAAAGTGCTAAAATTGGTAGTTTTTCCTTACAAATTTGTATGCTCCTCTCACAATTTTTATTTCTATATTATATATATATATACACACTTTTTTTTGTGACCTATATATCGTTTCGAACTCTTTATTTACTTAGTGTTCCTGACGATGTCATTAGACTAAAGCGCTTGAGCACCATTCTGTGTTTCCTTTCCTTCATGGCTTTTTTCGTCATATATATATATATATTAGAATAAAGCAATCGGGTACTGTATTAAATGCAAAAAACTTTACATTTCTACGTGAAGGTCAAAATATGATAATAAAAACCCACTCTAATAGACAGAGTTTATTTCCACAACAGTTTCGATGCACACTGGCATCCTCTTCCGGTGGATACACAAAAACGAGGATGCCGAAGAGGATGCCAATGGGCATCGAAACTGTTGTGGAAATAAACTCTGGCTATTAGAGTGGGTTTTTATTATCGGGTACTGTATTTTTTATTTTATACTGTGAAGGTGTTAAAGAACACATAAATTAAATTAAACAAGCATTCATTAACGTGGGTGATATATTGGATTACGTATATATTGTATTTAAAGGGCACACTGATCTAAAATAATAATTTTATTAATAATTAATTTAAATGATAGAGAGATTACAAGTAGAATTTTCAAGGATTTGCATTTCTATATTTGTTGGTACACAGCAAAGTTTACATATTACAGTACACAAGGCTTTAATGATTAAAACGAATTATTGTTGCAGCACAAAAATTCCTTCATCTGACAAAAATGTGAAAATCTATCCAATTCTAATTCTTCTCGCTCTTTCTGGCATCTAGCTAAGAACCTCTTCAACAACTTTACTTCCTCTTCTTTCCCTCCTCTTTTCCATTCCAATTGCACAGTTGCCGTCTCTTCTGACAAAGCTGAACTCTTCGCTCTTCGCTAACAATTCAACCCTGTACGATTCCGGTGCTGTTCATCCATCACCTCCTCCCTCTGACTTTATTATGTCTGAAATTAGAATCGTTTCTAAAGATGTTTTTTCTGCCCTATCTAGGCTCAACTCTAGGAAGGCGTATGGTCCTGATGGTGTTCCTCCTGTTGTTCTTGAGAACTGTGCTTCTGTAATGACACCCTGCCTAGGTAAACTCTTTTAACTTAGTCTCTCATCCAGTATTTTTCCTTCCTGCTGGAAGTTCACTCTATTCAGCATGTCCCAAAGAAGGGTGACCGCTGTCAACCCTCCAACTATCGTACAATAATTGCTTGATTTCTTGCCTTTCCAAAGTTTTTTAATCTATCCTTAATAGGAAGATTCTTAAAAACCTTTCTTCTTATAATTTTCTTTCAGATTGTCAGTATGGATTCCGCAAGGGACGCTCTACTGGCGATCTTCTTGCATATCTCTTTGACTCTTGGTCATCCTCCTTTCGGGATTTCAGTGAAACTTTTGCTATTGCACTAGAATATCAAAAGCTTTTGATAGAGTGTGGCACAGTAGTATGCCCGCAAAATGGTAGAGTGCATATGCAATTGCAATGTTGATCAAATGAGTGCCAGTGCCACCCCACCCCACTTGTTGCAAGGTGCCAACCCACCTCCCCAGTGCCAACCCCCAGGGTGCCAAAAAAGGGGGAATTCCCCCAGCAAGCTGGGGGAGTCCACCTAGTCTGTTTGAGGGAGAAAGTGAGACGGCCTCACCCCCTAAAGGGGTATACCTAACCTGAGAGAGAGAGAGAGAGAGAGAGAGAGAGAGAGAGAGAGAGTTACAAGGAGTTACAAGGAAAAGAAGTACCTCAAAAGGCCTTGCGGCCCATACCGAGGAGGTACCAATGGCAACGGGTGCCAGGGAAAATTTTGTAAAAGTTTATTTTTCTTTCAACTATCCTAGCAGTAGTAGAAAACTGGATAGAAAAGTAGAAGGCTCTCTCCCCACCCTCCGCTCCCTCCCTGCCAGAGGAAGGTACGGAAAAAGGTTGAAGAAAATACCTTGACCCTGGAAAAGTAGCCAAGGAAATTTTACAGAAAAGTGGAGAATATAAAGGGTGATCCAGATAAATGGGACCCATAAAAAAAAGCCAAATATTCTTAATATTTAATTCCTTTCATAAAAACTATATATCATTCGAAAGAGTAGAGTTACAAGTTTATTATGAAATATTTATTTTTTTAAAAATGACTCCTTTCAAATGTGCTCCATTAGTTGCCAAGCATTCCAGTGTTCTCGCTTGTAAGTTCTGCATCACTTTTGCAAGAGTGCGCGGTGGTATGGCCTGTATCTCATTTGTGATGGCGGCCTTCAATTCTTGCAAGGTCGTTGGGTTATTTCTGTAGACCCTACTCTTTAAATATCCCCAGAGATAATAATCTAAGGGAGAAAAATCCGGAGACCTTGCGGGCCATTCAACGTCTCCAAATCTTGAGATTAACTCGCCTGGAAACGTTTGACGCAAAACTGTCCTCGTGGTATGGCAGGTAGCTCCGTCTTGTTGGAACCAGTGGTTTTCTAGACAAAGATCTCTTAATTTAGGAATAAGGAAATCGGTCAACATTTTTTCGTAGCGATCACCATTTACAGTGACCGTGTTTCCGGTGGAATCCTCGAAAAAGTACGGCCCTATGATCTGAGATGCAGTAAGACCACACCAAACAGTTACACGCTGACTATGCAACGGGACTTCGGTAATATTCAATGGATTTTCTGTTGCCCAGAAACGACAATTTTGTTTGTTTACAGTTCCATTCAAGTGAAAATGGGCTTCGTCTGACATAATCAAAGTTGCTAGAAAATTGGTGGTGTCATTTACCTTCTGTTGGATCCATTGACAGAATTGTCGTCTTCGTGCGAAATCTCCATCGTTTAGTTGTTGCACTGTTTGAATTTTATATGGAAAGAGCATTAAATTTTGTTTGAATATACGGTGTGTTGTTCCATATCCAACTCCTAACAGCTGAGAAGCACGTCTGATGCTTATGTTAGGATTATCCTGTGCAATTTCATGAGTTCTGTTAATGATCTCGTCTATCCTTGCTGTGCGCACTCTTCCAGTTGGTTTTCTTTTCCAATGCTGCCAGTTAGGGAAAAATTTCTGACACACCGACTGATTACTTTCTTAGAAGGTGATTTTGACATCTGAAAATTTGTCTTGAAAGATCTTTGAGCTGAAACTACACTTCTTCCATGCTCATAATATTGCTCAGTTATGAAACGCAGCTGTTCCACAGTCCATGCAGTCATCTTGAAGGGTTAATTTTAACTAACACTTTTATTTTGTTTTGTATCTTATCTTGTCTTGTATTGTCAAAACCTATACAATCCTGTACAAACTTGTAACTATCCTCTTTCGAATGATGCGTATGATTTTATAAAAAGACTTATACTTTAAGAGTTACAGGGGTTTCTTTTGGGTCCCATTTCTCTGGATCACCCTTTATAAATAGCTCTATATGTAGTTTGCTCACATGAGAGTATTCAGTACTTTGTCTAGCCTATTTTTAAACACATTTACACTTTGACTGGAAACAACCTCTGAGGGAAGTTGGTTCCAGATATTAACTATTTTATAGGAAAAGAAATTTCCGCAGACTGAGAGAGAGAGAGAGAGAGAGAGAGAGAGAGAGAGAGAGAGAGAGAGAGAGCGAGCATATTTTCACCGGGACATCCAGATGCATAATGGAAGCTCATGGTAGCATCACTTGGCTTCGAACTCGAAATCCGCCAAGTGATAATTGGCTTAATCCGCCAGTTGGCTTAGAAGACTTAGAAGGCATAAATGGCTTGTATATATTAATAACCTTCGAACGAATTAAAAGCGCACACAAACTCCCCTACTATATATACGCTTATAGGTCCCCTATTATCACACACACACATATATAATATATATATATACAGATGCATGTAAAGCCCCAGTAGCAAAGTATATACGAGCATAACCACCACAACCAGCACACCACAACCACCACTCGTCTAAGCATAGCTTACCATCATCTAACCAAACCCACCTTACTCAGGAGTTTTACTTACCAGCTCCTGATAGACCAACAAGGTCTCTAAATATGACGCAATTAATAAACAAAGCTATTAAGCAAAACAAATATATTTATGGAACCACGGAAGTAAACCGACAAAGTCTCAGTTTTTCTATTAAGCAGGCGAGCATTTAAGCAAAAAATCGAATATGATAAACTAAGTTTAATACAAAAACAAAATTTCACCTTAAGATACCAGTTTATCCTTAAACTATAAAATAAAAAACATTAATATGATTTTTAAAACAAAATAGAAATAAAAATAGGGCTAACTATTTCATTTTTCTCATTTATCTCCATCATGTTTAAAGATTAGATCGCGCTATTTAATTAATTTTTATATATATTTATTGGAGACGAGATGTTCGAAAACAGTAATTTGTTAAAACATGCCATTAAAATATTTTTCACGTGATTTTGTGATATACATATCGGGGTACAATATTAGTTGCCAGAATGCGCTATGCATTGATTTAGTTCTGTTATTTGAACATTTTTGAGAAGATTAGTTCGAATTATTGCAATATCAGGCATATTTCATTAAATTCTCCCCAAATTCTAAAATTTTTCACCGTGATTTTAAGGTATAGTGCTTAGAAGGCAGTATATATATATATATATATATATATTAGTGATGTAGGTCGCATCCGCATCCGCGGAACATCCGCACATTTTCTCGCATCCGCGTCCGCATCCGCACTTTGGACTGCGGATGTCGTGCGGATGTGGACCGTTGAGATAAAACGTCATTAATAAGCGGAAATTATCAAATTCTACTATATTAATAGAACTAGTTCATTGTGCGCAAAAGTGATGCAAGCGACAAGACGAGAAGCTGTTCTTGTATGAAGTTACTCTCTTGCAACCTACTTAGATCCACGTTACAAAGCTGTTATTTTCACCTAGTACATTAGAACGAGTTAAATCATCACTTGGCAAAGCAGTTGAAGAGCTTCAATCTCTTGAATCTGTCGCTTCGCCACCCACCAAAGAATAAAAGTTTCAGTGACAGAACCAACACCTTCAACAAGCAAATCTATCACAGAATCTGTCTCTCAGTTTCTTGAGTCAAGCAGCAATGACGAGACCTACGCGATGTCAAAAGATGTAGTAAAAATGATCGAGAGCTATCACCAAGAAAAACGCCTAACTGCATGTGACAATCCTATTAGTTGGTGGAAAAATACGCAGAATATCTATCCATACTTGAGTAAACTTGCAAGGAAACATTTAACCTGTCCTCCAACAAACGTACCAAGCGAGAGATTATTTAGCAGTGCTGGATTAATATATGATGAAAAGAGAAACAGACTGGCAGCAGAAAAGGCAGAAAAGTTAATGTTCCTTAAGCATAACCTTCCTATAATTAAGTTTGAACATTAAACGATGAACATCTTAGTTTACTTTATTTTAATTACTCATTTATAAATATGCCTAATAAAACTTTAAACTTAATATAAATAGTTATCAAGCTAATTAAAGATCTCTTTCTATAAGGGTGGAGGTTGGGGAAAGAGGTCGGTGGGTGCATTTAAGTTGGGTTCACGTCCCGCATCCTGGTAACACAATTATGGTTTCTAATTGTGGCTGAAACTCAACAAAATATAACGAATTTATTTGCAGACGAATTCACTAATTGATTTCTATATTAGTTAGATGCTTGATATTATTTTATATGTTCAGAGAAAAGTACAGCAATTATTGTACAATTAATCAATTATACTACATTATAGCTACAGCTCTCTCTATATAATAACTTATTATATACGTTAAACACAACAAATCTCGAATATATCCTAAAAAATAACGAAAATGTAGACATCCGCATCCGCATCCGCATCCGCGGATGTTGAAATCAAACATCCTCATCCGCAGATGTGAAAAAAATGACATCCGCTACATTATATATATATATATATATATATATATATATATATATATATATATATATATATATCGGACTACAAGATTAGTTGCCAGAATGCGCTATGCATTGATTTAGTTCTGTTATTTGAACATTTTTGAGAAGATTAGCTCGAATTATTGCAGTACCAGGCATATTTCATTAAATTCTCGCCAAATTCTAAAATTCAATATTTTAAACTCAAACAGTTATAAGACTTAGAGTTGTCAGTGAGGTCATTATACCAATATTATTTCTCTATGCGTATTTCATCTCAACATTAAAGAAGAATTATCTGATGCACGCCCATATATATATAAACGCACATTTCGCATGTAAACAGATGCATATAAAACTTCTTTAGATGGAAGTGTGTGTATATATATATATATATTATATATATATATATATATATATATATCAAGGCATTCCACCAAACTAGTTGCCAGTTTGCGCAGCTCAATATATGCAATTTTATTTTTAATCAAAAGCAATAAATTAAAAACGCATACCGTTAAAATATTTTCCATATTAATGTTTAGAAGGCTATATATATATATATATAGCCTTCTAAACATTACTATGGAAAATATTTTAACGGTATGCGTTTTTAATTTATTGCTTTTGATTAAAAATAAAATTGCATATATTGAGCTGCGCAAACTGGCAACTAGTTTGGTGGAATGCCTGCGCTATTTATTTAATTTGTATATAGTTAATGGAGAAGCAGTGCTCTCCGTATAATTAAGTTCATTATTATGTACGTTTTACTACGGGAAAAATATAGTTTGTAGACATTTTCCTCGTTTATGTCAGACGAATTTATTCAGCTTCTGTCTTAATACACAAATTTATCTAAAAACAGTAACTAGCTAACGCTTACAGTTAAAATTGTTTCCACAGTATTGTTATGAAATAGTATTTATAGGTGCATTTAGTAGGGTCTATCCAAGTAATGCAATTTTATATGCATATTTATAAAGAAAACGGAATTTTGTTTAAAGGGGTTCTTAATTGTTCATCGAATTACTGTATACAACACATTTTACGTTACTGGGTTTCAACATTTCTAACACAAATGAAAAAATGAGGTTACCTCATTTTTTCATTTGTTTCGTTCTCTCTCCTCATCTTGCGCGGAATATTCTCCTATACAAGCGTCGTTCTTTACGTTAATTATACTGCGTGTTTCAGTTAAAATGTATATACTGTACGGCAAGCGGGAGGTGCCCTCTTGGGGCATTGGTTTCTGCGCGTATGTAGGAGAATTACGGCATTTGTTCGAGTGAGGCCCGTGGTGTAATGGTTATCATATCTGACCGGCAATCGGAAGATCCCGGGTTCGATTCCCGGGTGGTTACCTCATTTTTTCATTTGTTTCGTTCTCTCTCCTCATCTTGCGCGGAATATTCTCCTATACAAGCGTCGTTCTTTACGTTAATTATACTGCGTGTTTGCAGTTAAAATGTACACACACACACATATATATATATATATATATATATATATATATATTCCTCAGGTTTCTCATAATCTAGGCTAGTATACACTAAACTAATCAGATATATGTATATTTACAGCTTCAACCAGCTGCAACAAGGGGGGTGGGGGGCTACACTGGCACTCATTTGATCAACATTGCAGTTACATATGCACTCTACCATTTTGCGGGCATACTACTTGGCAGAAATCTTTAATTTCCAAACTACCCTCCTTCGGTTTCTATCCTCCTTCTATCTGTGCTTTCATCTCTAATTTCATTTCTGGCCGATCTATAGCTATAGTTCTAGATTGCCACTGTTCTTCTTAAGCCATTAGTAGTGGTGTTCTTCAGGGTTCTGTCCTGTCACCACTCTTTTCCTTTTATTTATTAATGATCTTTTAATTCGCACTTCCTGTCCTATTCACTCCTATGCTGATGATTCCACTCTTCACTTCTCCACCCGCTTCCCAAAGCGTCCCTCACAGCAGTCACTTTATGATTCGCGTAGGACGGCTATGGGACACCTGGCCTCTGATCTTTCTGCTATATCTGACTGGGGCAGAGAAAACTTTGTGGCCTTCAATGCCTCAAAAACTCAGTTCCTCCATCTGTCTACTCATCGCAATCTTCTACACAGCTATCCCCTTACCTTCAACAACACACAACTCAATTCTTCTTCTCTTAACATTCTTGGCGTTTCCTTTTCTCGTGATCTTTCCTGGAAAGATCACATATACTCTCTTTCTAAAACAGCTTCTAAGAGGTTCGGTGTGCTGTACCGCCTCCGCGGTTTCTTCACCTCCACTCATTTGCTGTCTCTGTACAGGGGTCTTGTTCGCCTCGGTATGGAGTATGTTTCTCATGTGTGTGGGGTGGCTCAACCCACACAGCCGTACTTGACGGGTTGAATCAAAGGCTTTCATCTTATCAATTCCCCGCCTCTTACTGATTGTCTTCAATCCCTCTCTCTTTCCAGCAATGTTGCCTCGCTCTCTCTTTACTATCGCTATTATAACGGACATTGCTCTTCTGAACTCTCTAACTGCATGTTTCCTCCTTTAAGGAGAGCACGCAGTTCCAGACTTTCCACAATTTCTCATTCCTTTTCTGTCCAATTATCTAATGCAAGGGTTAATCGGTATTTTCAGTCTTTCATCTACTCAAATGGTCAACCATGGAACAATCTTCCTCAATCCATCTTTCCTCCTGTCTATGATCTCCCATCTTTTAAACCCAGAGTTTCTAGGCATCTTGAAAACGCTGGACCTTGATTTTGGCTCTCTTCTTCTTCTATGGGAGGGGCGCTTTTGCAGACATTTGCCCTTGGCCTTTCTTTCCTGCATAAAAAAAATATACGAGTCCACAAATTTTGTTTAAAAATGGAACGCGACAATTTACTTATTCACAAATATATTCATCATTTAGTTGTGTATCGCACTTGCTAAACAGCGCCAAAAATTCCTCATATGTCCTTCGTCTAGACATATACCATAAAAAGTATAATAACCACAGACATTACTGTAAATGCTTTGGTGTCTTTACGGATTAGTAGACCACCAGCTATTTGCATTTGTTTTAGGAAATTCGTGATACATGAGTCATGAAATGAGGTCATCCTCATAAAATCATGTATACATCCATCGTATATACACCAACCCAGTATATATCTCACTCTTTCGAGAATTAATTTTTTTTTTGCTGGGTGGTTGTAGTACGTCGTCTTTTGCAAATGTGCGATGAAAATGTTTCTCGTAAAATAATCCATCTTTATAACCATCTGAATACAGGGGGTTAATTAGGTCCCCGAAGGCAAGGTCAGACAGGTCTTTAGTTCTAGGTATTACCCCTAGGCACGGTTAAGGTCTTAGGATTACGACAAAAACAATATTTTTGAACACTAAACTAGAAGAGATTTGTGCTCAGGAAAATGTAGCCTTCGTAAAGCTGTGGTCAGAATTTAGTGATCTAGCCTTTTTATAAAAGATGGGGTGCATTTCATTGAAATAGGGAACCGCCGGCCCGAGGTGAAAAATAGTTTAAAACGCCGGTCCGTGGTAAAAAATAATTTAAACGTTTTTTATTGTAACGAGCGTAGTATTAGAAATAAATTGAACGAATTTAAGGCGATAATTTATTCGGGAATTACGATATAGTTGCTGTAACCGAAACGTGGTTAAATACCGTGACTCGGAACTTGTTGGGGGAACTAGATATAGCGGGTTTTAAACTTTTTACTAATGATAGGTTACATAGGATTGGTGGCGGCGTTTTGTTGTACATTCGTAATTCCATTAGGGCTATCGAGGATAAGATAGATTTTCCGCAGCAATTAATGCGATATGCGTTGAAGTTAGGGCGCGTAGTATTTATTAGTTTTAATTTTGATGTTGTTTATAGACCTCCCGTTCAACCCCTCGATACCGATTCTAGATTTTACAAACTTCTTGGTAACTTTATTAATAATCGGGATAGTATAATTGTGGGAGACTTTAACTGCCCTAACGTTAATTATGAGACTTTTACTGGTAATGAGGCTGATTGAGTTCATGGAAGATAATTTTTTACGACAGATGGTTACCGAACCAACGCGCGGTGACAATATTTTAGACGTGGTGATGACAAACGACGAAAATATAGTCGAAGGTTTAGAAGTAGGCGAGAGTTTAGGATGTAGTGATCATCAAATTATTAGGTTTAAGTTATTGATAGAAAACACTAAGGATAGTAACGTAATAGAAGTCCCTGATTTTCGTAGGGCTAATTTTGATAGTTTTGCAGGTAGGATGGGAATAGTGGACTGGGATAACTTATTTATGGGTAATGATGAAAATTTGCATTGGGAGGCGTTTAAAGATAGTTTCTTGAATATCGAAAGGGATTTTATTCCTCGTAGGCCCAAGCGCGCTACAAATCATGGTAGGTCCAAGTGGTGGACTAGGAAAATAGGTGAGTTCATAAACGAGCGTAACAGACCGTATAGACTTAATAAGTGCAGTGGCACGGTAGCTAACTTTAATAGATATATTGAGTTTAGACGTCAGGTTAAAAGATCTGATAGGAATGCTAAGAGTAATTTAGAGATACATAGAGCTGCGGATAGTAAACATAATCCGAAAAAGTTTTTTGACTATGTGAATAATCGTAAGCCAATAAAAGATAACATAGGCCCTCTAGTGGACGCTAAAGGCGCTTTGGCTTCCGACGCTCAGGCGGTGGCGGGTATTTTTAACAACATTTTTACGATAGTTTTTACCGTAGAAGACGTAAATAATGTCCCCGACGTGGACGATTCCGTTCCATTTAGCAGCGAGACTAATTTGAATGAAATAACTGTTTACGAGGATGAAATTGCGCATTATATCGATGAGCTAAAAGTTAGCAAGGCTTCAGGCCCTGACGCGCTTTATCCTAGACATTTGAAAGATTTGAAAGACGTTATCGTAGGCCTCGAAACAAATTTTTTAATAAGTCACTGGAAGCGGGGATAATTCCTGAAGACTTCAAATTAGCTAACGTTACGCCCATTTAAAAAAAGGCGACCGCACAGTAGCTAGCAATTATAGGCCTATTAGCTTAACGTCAATTGTTGTTAAACTTTTGGAATCCGTAGTTAGGGATCGTATCATCGATCACATAGAAAGTCGCGATTTGATTAATAGTAGTCATCATGGGTTTCGACGCCATAAATCTTGTTTAACTAATTTGTTAGAATTTTATAACGAAATAGTGCGCGAATACGATAGGCATAGAGCGGATGACGTTATTTATTTAGACTTTAAAAAAGCGTTCGATACAGTTCCACATAGAAGATTAATTGCGAAGGTTAAAGTGCATGGTATACGCGGTCAGGTAGCTAACTGGTTAGAGGAATGGCTTCGTGCCAGGAAACAGGGGGTCGTTGTTAATGGTAGGGAATCGGGGTCGTTGGATGTAGGTAGCGATGTCCCTCAAGGTTCAGTGTTAGGCCATTGCTATTCGTAATCTACATTAACGACAGAGATGTAGGCTTGACCAGTAACGTGTCAAAATTCGCGGACGATACTAAAATAGGCTGTAAAGTTCTTGACGTGGAAGATAGAAATAGGCTCCAAGACGATGTAAATAGGATTATGAAGTGGACGGATAAGTGGCAGATGCAATTTAACGTAGACAAATGTAAAGTTTTGCATATAGGTTTTCGTAACAATAATTACACGTACACGATGGATGATAGACAGTTAGCGAATGTTGACGAGGAAGTAGATTTAGGCGTACGCGTATCTAATGACTTAAAAGTTAGGAACCAGTGCCTGGAGTCTTGCGCAAAAGCTAATAGGATGTTAGGCTTCATAGCGCGTAATTTCGAATTTAAATCGAAGAATATTATATTGCCCTTTTACAAGTCCCGAGTCAAGCCTCACTTAGAATATGCCGTTCAGTTTTGGTGCCCATATTTACGTAAGATATTGATAGGTTGGAAAGGGTTTAGCGACGCGCCACGAAACTAATTCCGTTACTACGCAACATGTCTTACGAAGATAGGATTAAAGAGTTAGACTTGCTCGAAAGTAGGAGATTGAGGGGGGAGCTTATTGAAGTTTCAAAATCGTTAATAAAATCGATAACGTAAATTTTGACAAATTGTCCATTTTGGATAATAGCAATACTCGTAATAACGGATTTAAATTACGTGGTAGACGTTTCATTACTGACATCGCTAAAAACATTTTTACCTTTAAAGTAATTGATAAATGGAATAATCTTCCCGGGTTTGTCATGAACTCTACCAGCGTTAATATGATTAAAAACCGTTTAGATAGGCATTTTAAAAATATTAATGTCGTTTAAAATAATAAAACAATTAGCAACAGGAGCTCCTGGGGTAATGGTTGAGGTTTGAGTCTGTTGACGATCAATGCCAGCTTGTGACATGCCAGCGTGTGATATGTTAGCAATAAATATATTAAAAAAAAATTAGAATAACACGAACTTAGATGTAGCTCGTAGCGTAACCTAACCCACTTTTTGTTATACTCTTCATACTTTTTCTCATCCTCTCTTTACTTGTATGTATGTAGTTTGCATGGTATGAAGTGTTTCTTTTGAGTTAAGACTGTGTTCGCATGGTTTGTAAGCATTCTTATTTTACTTCTTTTCATCTTTCACCCCTTTCTTATTCACTTCGACTATTTCTCCGACTTGTCGGCAGTGGCCGGCGGATGATGATAGTGAGTCTTTCTCTCTCTTTTTCTGAATGAATGTTAACCCACGAATGATAGATTTTGCTACTTAATTAACACCTTATTCTCTTTTTTTAACCCCCTACTCTCTTCTTTCTCTCGGGCTAACCTTAGAGTGGATCTTAGGGTCTTTGTTAGCCTTAGCTCCTGTCGATCTGTAGATGGCTTCTTCCGCTAAAAGTCCCTTATTATCGATCTCAGCTAGTCCACCTCAAACAATCCTTGGGATTCTAGGTAGATTAATACCCTAATTGGGATATTTAGAACCTTGCTAAACTCTATTTTGAAGGCCAAGTGTTTCTGCTTTGTGGGGTATATGTATGTGGAAGCGTCTGGGCAGTGGTGGTCTGGCGATATGCCAAAAGCGTAAATATTAGTCTTGCTCATATAGTCTTTCATTGATAAATCTACTTCCACATCGTTTCATCCGTTTATAGCCAAAAGTAAGTTGTGAAATGCACGCGAAAACAACGTTATACCATCAGTAGATTATTTAGTTTCTATGCTTCCACCGATAGATGAGACATTCACCAGCAGAGCAAGGGTCTTTAAATTAAAATTTTTAAACTTGAGCGGTAATTTTTTATTATTTTCCGAAACAGTGATGTGACCGACCATTACTACTGTTACACTTTGCGGTAAATTTCCTAACACCACGTTGTCAAGCTGTTTTGACGATAAGCCAGTAGTAAGAGTAAACAATTTCAGTTGAGTGCGCATTATCGGGTATTTAGCCGTGGATAACAAAAGTCTCTCAAGCTCCATCTGTTTAAAAGCTGATACTTTTACGCGCTAAACACAAGGATATATCTCAATAATGTGGGCAACCATAGGTTTAGCAGCTTCATCCGTGTCAGTACCTCAAATTAACATATCTCGGGTGCCGTGAAGGTGATTTTAATCTTCATGTTATCGCTGTTCAGCAACAGTTTCGGTATGCGTCCGGGAATAGCAGTACAAATACTTTTGTTTTTCTTCTTTTTCACCTCTTTTTCTGCAGCGGTCGTATAATACCCAAAGGTATATAAATGGGTTTTCTTAGCACCTTTTGAATAACGTAGAATAGTTTTTTGACAGAAGCTCCGGTCACAGACATACGTCTGAATCGAGGCTGGATTCCGTTATTGGGAATTAAAGGAAGAAAAAAGGTGGAAGAGGAAAAGAAAAGTAAAAGAACAGTCTAATGTTTTTTAGAAGGTATGCACAGTAATGATAACACTGGGCAACACGTATTTTATTGAATGACATCTGACACTTGATTCTAGGTAATTTGGGTGCGCTGAATACGAATTTCAACTCGGTTTGGCTCTATCAGGTCCTGATTCTTGTCGACAGCCTATGTGCCATTTTCCAGATTTTTCAAATTAGGACTAAAAAATTAAGTCATGTGTTAAATTTTTTTTTCAAGTTTCATGAATACAAGCAGTTCAAACTACAGTAAAATTACATTATAACGATAGAAATGACTTAAAATAAAAAAACAAACAGATATGAAGCTTTCACTGTGGCAAAAATTTTCTTTTGTAAGACTTTCTAGCGTATTTGCTTGTTGATGGCAGGTCTCTTTTCAAGCACCAGCAGTAATCAGCCATCATGTGGGAATCCCAGCGGCCTTGGTACCGTTCCTCCATAATTTTGATATCTTGGTGGAATCTCTCCCCTTGTTCGTCACTTACATCACCTAAATTACTTGGAAATTGGTCAAGATGGCTATTCAAAAAATGCATTTTTATGCTCATATTGCAACCTAACTCTTTGTAGTCCCTTAAAAGTTTTTTACGATTTCTTCGTAGTTATCTGCCCTATAATTGCCTAAAAAGTTTTCTATCAAGTCCACGAATGAGAACCAGCCATTTTTTTCGCGTTCATTCATGACATTAGGAAAATTGCTGTCTTTAATCATTGTTCTTATTTGTGGACCGTCGAAAATTCCCGCCTTGATTTTTTCATAACTTAAACTTGGAAATTTTGAAGTTATATATTTGAAACACTCGCCGTTCGTATCTAAAGCTTTTACATATTGTTTAATGAGGCCTAGTTTTATATGCAGAGGAGGAAATATGATTTTATCTCTGCTCACTAAAGGTGGATTAATTACGTTTTTTTCTCCGACAGTAAGTGATGTTCGTGCTGGCCAGATTTGTTTGAAAAATGTTCTTCCTTGGCTCTGCTGTCCCATAAGCAAAGGAAGCAGGGATATTTAGTATACCCTCCTTGTTGTCCTAGCAGAAAATTAACCATTTTTAAGTCAACATATGATCCACTCGTGCTCCCTATATTTGATAAGATTTAAAACCTTTTCTATATGTTCATACTTTTCTTTAATTTTGTTGAGTGCCCAATCGGTATCGAGCCGTATAGATTGCCATTATGCAACAACACACACTTAAGACTTCTTTTCGAACTGTCTAAAAACAAGCGCCAATCATTTGCATAGTAAGACTCAACCCCCATCTTCTTAACAAACCAACTATGTCGCAGCAATATACTAAACTATCCTCTGTTCTAAAATATTTAACAAGTTCTTCTTCTCTTTTTCTGTAAAATGAAATGTATGTGTTTGAAGTAAGCAAGTTTTTCTCTAAGTCTTGAAGCTAAAATTTCCGCAGCCTTTTTTGGCAAATTTAGATCCCTGACAAGATCATTCAACTCGGCCTGGTTAAACTTTTGCGGATCGTTTTGACTTTCAAATACGCTGGGGTCAAAATCGGTGTCTGACTCCTCAAAGTGCATAACAATATTTTCAGGAACATCTTCAACTAATTCTTGAGTTGGCAGACCCTTAAATTTTGGAATGGGGATCTCATTTGAATGTAGCACAGGTCGTATCGCGGTGTCGAAATTTGGGTACTCGATACAATGTTTATTTTTCTTAGTGAAGCCCGAAGTCTTGACAAAGCAAAGGTAGCAATCGGTCTCGTGGTTAGTAGGCTCTCGCCACACCTGATATGGAAAAAAAATTGTAAAGCGTTAACAAAAGCGACGAGAGACTTGTTTTTATGAATTTTATCAAAAGTTATCACCCAAACATTAAACATTTCTATGTGTTTCAACCTTATGCAATATTTGAGATTCTTATAAACATTTTCTGTAAATTTTTGTTTATGTACCTAAGTTACAATTACATTTAGGTAAGTTACAGTATACTAGTGATTAAATTACGTAGTTTTATGAAATCATAAACTTACCATCGGAACTCCAAAAGGTATTTTTGAATCCGAACCCTTCGTCCAATGTCGCAGTCTTTCAATGCATATAGTGCAGGCTTTATGTGGAGCCCACGATTTATCTTGGTCCCCCAGTTTTATGCCAAAATAAGCTAAGTAAGCTCTTTTTACGAAGTCAGTTATATTTGCTCGTTGATGTGGAAGTGTAAAATTTCCACATATATAACAGAAGGAATCAGGGTTGTTTTTGCATTTGAACTTTCTAGTGCTTGATGACATATTGCTTGGTTGTTCTGCCAATTTGTAAAGGTATTAAAGCCCTTAATTCATATAAATTTAAGAAAATCTGAAATATAAACACAAAAATTAGTTTAAATAGGTACTTATTATGAAATAGGTACTTACAATCTATGAAATTAAACTAGAAACACGGATGAGTAGGTACAATATAAATTACGTCTAATTAAATCAACTATATTAAATCACGATGACAAAATTACTGACTAAATCATATGCCAATTCAAAATTATGTTAATGCCCAAACTTAATTAAATAACTCAACTGACTGACTGAC
Organism: Bathynomus jamesi; assembly: GCA_023014485.1. Classification (NCBI taxonomy): domain Eukaryota; kingdom Metazoa; phylum Arthropoda; class Malacostraca; order Isopoda; family Cirolanidae; genus Bathynomus; species Bathynomus jamesi. The sequence goes on along the minus strand of JAJOZX010000046.1, from coordinate 2,321,951 downwards.
TGACTGACTGATTGAATTGACTGATTAACTCTGGAAACGAGTCGCTTTTATATATTTTAGTTGTCCCTCTAGAATACTCTACATAGAACAGGAACGCTCGAGAAAATTTTAGAATTCTATGATATTTTTAGCTTAATTTACTAATATTAAAATGGGTTAAAAATGACAAAATTAAAAATATTTTTAGGGTGTTACATATAAAAATATACATAATACAACAATACCATAACAATAGGTACAAATACCTAGATAAAAACCTAGTTGCATAATGTGTAACTGCAAAAAGACTTAGCGAGTATTGAGAAAAAAACCTTTTTATGAATACGACGAAAGAGGAGGGGTGTTGAGCAAAATCAGGACCTGATAGAGCAAAACCGAGTAAAACTTCGTGCTCAGCGCACCCAAATTACCTAGAACTAACTGTCAAATCTAATTCAGTAGACAAAAATTTGAAATTTGTTCCCCAGTGTAATAAGTGGAGTCTGTGGATACATTCCCTCGGTTTAAATATGGCTAATCATTGTATAAATAAAGCTGTTTTCATGTTAAACAGGATAGTCGTTCTCGCAATCTGCTCCATCTTCATACACTATTTGGATTTCTGGATATAGATATATATTGCTCGGATCATATAAAAATGAACAGACGCTTGGTATAACGAACTCTATAGGTGTCGCGCCTGACCCAACTATGTTGAGGGGGTTAATCGTGACAGTCGAAGTTCTGTATAGATGTTTGAGTGGGCTCAAGTCGGTTCAAATCAAGCCCCGACTTCAAGCATTCTGCATTGCGAGGGTGAATTAGGTAGGCCATGCTGGGTTGACGGAAGTGTTTACTTGACCCTACCTTGCAGTGTGGAACCACAAATATCTATGAATGGTAACTGCATAAGAGTCGTGTTTATATTAGCTCAAAAAAATCAACTATAGGTCCCATTCGTTTTGAGTATCTCTTCCATTTTTAGTTGTTCCTTTTGCGTTTTACACCTCGTAATGGTGATTTACCCTTCCTCACATTTCTTTTCGCATTTGGGCTTAGCAATAGAGCGTTCGACGACCATGAGACCCACGCCATATGTTTCATTCCGAAAAGTAGATCGTCTGTAATTTTGGATTTCTTTAAACTCTTATTTAGATCTCTTATAATATTCTCCGTGTTGTCATAATGGCCTGGTACTAGTATTGTATCATATCGGTGCTCTAGTACTGTGTACGCTGATCACAAGCCGGCACTCTCAACTTCAACTTGTTTATTAAGAACTTTAAAACCAACTTGTTCCTCTTCAATGATTATGCATTCAGTTGAAATTTGCCCAAACCTACTTCGTACAACTCACGCTCCAAATCTATAGGTCTATGCAAATCTATGTTGTAGTTAGCTAAATTGGTTCTGGGATCTGCATCCAGTGAGGCTGAGGAGGGCAGCGTGAAATAGAAGTGGTCAGAAGGCATAATGTATAATATTAAAGTTTCATTATCGCACAAGATTTTATATAGGAATTGAAGCTTTGTGAGTAACCAAACCACTTTACCAAATACATTTTACATTTTCCCGCAGCTTTGATCGCCAAGATTTCCTCAGTTTTAAACAGTTTTTTTCTTAGATTGAATGAAATCTGTAGTTCTTCACCATAGAATTACCTTTTAATTTTTTCGCCATTAAGGTCTTCAACATAGTGCATAACCACACCGTCTTTAGGTTTCATAGAGTTTGAAAGATTGGAGGTCATAGACAGGAAGAAAGATAGATTAAGGCAGATTGCTCCAGAGTTGACCAGTTGATTAGATGAAAAGTTGAAAATACCGATTAACCCTTGCGTTAGAGAGTTACACAGAAAAGGAATGAGAATGTGTAGAAAGTCTGGTAGTGCGTGCTCTCCTTAAAGGAGGAGGCATGCAGTTAGGGAGTTCAGAAGAGCAGTGTCTGTTATAATAGCAACAGTAAAGACAGAGTGAGGCAACATTGCGGCGAAGAGGGAGCGATTGAAGACAATCAGTAAGATGCGGCGAATTGATAAGAAGAAAAGCCTTTGATTCCACCTGGTCAAGTACAGCTGTGTGGGTAGAGCCACACATGAGAAGCATACTCCATACAGGGGTGGACAAGACTCCTGTACAGAAACAGCAACTGAGTGGGGGTGAAGAAAACGCGGAGGCGGTACAGCACACCTAACCTCTTAGAAGCTGGTTTAGAAAGAGAGTATATGCGATCTTTCCACGAAAGATAACGAGAAAAGGAAACGCCAAGGATGTTAAGAGAAGTGGAAGGATTGAGTTGTGTATTGTTTAAAGTTAGAGGATAGTCGTGTGAAGATTGTGACGAGTAGACAGATGGAAAAACTGAGTTTTTGAGGCACTGAAAGTCATAAGGTTTTCTCTGCCCCAATCAGATAGAGCAGAAAGATCAGAGGTCAGGTGTCCCATAGCACGCGTCCTACGCGAATCATGGAGTGACTGTTGAGAGAGACGGTTTGGGAAACGGTGAAGAGTGGAATCATCGGTGAATCATCGGTGAATCATCGGTGAATTAATTATCGGCATAGGAGTGAGGAGGAGAGGAAGTGCGAATTAAAAGATTATTAATAAATAAAAGGAAAAGAGTGGGTGACAGGACAGAACCCTGAGGAACACCACTGTTGATAGCTATAGGAGAAGAACAGTGGCCATCTACAACCGCAGTATAGATCGGCAAGAAAGAAAATTAGAGATACAGGCATAGAAAGAAGGATAAAACCGAAGGAGGGCAGTTTGGACATTAAAAATTTGTGCCACACTATCAAAAGCTTTTGATATGTCTAGCACAATAGCAAAACTTTCGCCGAAGTCCCGAAAGGAGAATGGCCAAAGTCAAAGAGCTATGCAAGAATATCGCCAGTAGAGCGTCCCTTGCGGAACCCATACTGACGATCTGAAAGAAGATTGTGAAAAGAGAAGTGTTTAAGAATCCTATTAAGGATAGATTCAAAAATTTTAGAAGGGCAAGAAATCAAAGCAATTGGGCAATAGTTGGAGGATTGCGAACGGTCACCCTTCTTTGGAACAGACCGAATGAAAGCGAATTTCCAGCAGGAAGGAAAAGTAGTAGATGAGAGACAAAGACGAAAGAGTTTGCCTAGGCAGGGTATCATTACAGAAGCACAGTTCTTAAGAACAACAGGAGGAACACCATCAGAACCATACGCCTTCCTTGAGTTGAGCCCAGATAGGGCAGAAAAAAAATCTTCAGAAGAGATTCTAATTTCAGACATAATAAAGTCAGAGAGAGGAGGGGATGGAGGAACAGCACCGGAATCATCCATAGTTGAGTTGGAAGCGAAAGTTTGAGCGAAGAGTTCTTTCAGGAGGGAAAGAAGAGGAAGTAAAGTTGTTGAAGAGGTTCTTAGCTAGATGCCAGAAAGAGCGAGAAGAATTAAAATTGGATAGATTTTCACAATTTTGTCTGATGAAAATTTTTTGGCGAGTTGAAGAACAGATTTTGTACGATTCCTGGTGGAAATATAAGCTGAGTGAGAGTCAGGAGTTGGATGTCGACGGTACCTTCTGAAAAACTCTCGCTGTTGCGGATAGCATTAGAACAAGTAAAGTTAAACCAAGGTTTTTTGTATTAGTAGTAGGAATAGAATATGGAATGTAAGTCTCCATGCCCGAGAGAATCACGTCCGTGATGGGCTCAGCACACTCGGAAGGGCTCCAGCCACGGAAACAGTAATCATTCCATGGGAAATCACAGAAGTACTGCTGAGTGTACTCCCAATCAGCGGCACCAAAGTGCATAAGGCAAAGGCCGAATTGTAGCGATAGGACAGGAAACAGATATATGTTTCTTGTCGGAGGAGCCCAACGGAGAAAAAGATTGACAGAGTAAGAAGAAAGATGAGAAGCGAGAAATAAATCCAGAATTAGATAATAAATAGTACGATGGGGGGGGGGACGAACCTTCTTTTTGTGTAACAAAGCGTTTTTTCTTTGACACAAATTGTGTTTTACAAGGAATTGCCCGATTATGGTCTTGTCACGACGTAAGCGACTCTCGTGCCGCAATCATTGTGGCATTGCATGTTATAAGGTTGAGACAGACTTCACCGGTACATTTTAAAAGGTGAGCGTCAATGTTTATTTTTACAAATAAACGTTGTTGAGTAGGTGGTAACCGTATGAACATTTTTATAAACTCGAGATATTTCTTCATACGGCTCGCCATTCTGGTATACTGTATACAGCAAATCCCGGCAAATACCCGAGGTTAGGGACAGACAGGGTTCGCCTATTTATGAACATAAGAGCTTATGAAGAAATTGGGGTTACGTGCTGGAACTTTAAAAAATTAATGTAAATACTGTATACTATATATAAAATAACAGTTTTACACCCTGAAAGAGAAATGTAATATTAATAATCAGCCACAAGTGTGTCCAAGACTTTCAACTTGAACTCCAAAGTCTTGGACTTTTTCTTGGACGTAGTTTCAGAATCCGCATGGCTAGAGCTAGCAGCACGCTTGCCAAGATGAGCACGTGATAACAGTAATAACACTTTAACACTGATAAAATAAGAAATTAGATAAGATTTTCACATAAAAACACTTTCAAGCAATGTAGCGATATTTATATTATCATTATCACTGTAAGTAAATCACGAGAGTACTGTATGAAGTAATGCACTATGCACTGCAGTATAATGCACCGATCTTGAAGAATTTGAGGACGAAAATCAGGAAAAATGAGGTAAATATAAGGTATGGTACGTATTTTTGGGGACGGCTTTCCGCGAAAAGTCGCGTATCTCATGAGCTAGGTCGCGTATTTCTTGGGTCTTACCTACAGTTATTTGGTAGAGTACCTGTGAATCGCGTATTAACGGGTCACGTACTTACCGAGATTTACTGTATACTGTTTCAAGATTGTTGGGAAATATGTCCGTTCAAAGAAGCACCCTAAATGTTTACGTTGATGAATGTCTCAGAGAAAAAATATCCCTTCTGTCGATTTGAAGCTTCTTCAGAAGCTTCCAAAAAGACCTTACACTACTTCGGGAACATTTAACTGGCCAATGTACTAGTTTGTGATACATCCCTTTGCTGCCAACTAAAACAAGATATTGCGTGTTTAAAAACACGCAACGCATAATTTGTACTTGAAAAGCAGGCTATGGTTGATGAAAAATACGCTTATGTTAAGGTGGTGGGAAAATACTGTAAACGTTTTAGCAATTGTTTCAGTAATTTCTAACGAGGTCGTCAATTATATTCACTGTTTATCACGACTCTACATGGGTTTTTTATGGAATAAGACATCTTTATAATTATTAAAAATAAGTTGGTTGGCGGAATAACACCAAAAAAACGCTGTGTATAGATTTTGAAAGTAGGGCGTCTTTATCTTTAATAACTCTGAGCATAAATACTTTTACCACAGCCTGTAGGGATGCTTATAGCACAGGTTAACGAACTTGTGAACTCGAATATTTATTGGGACTTCATCTTTTGTGTGACACACTCTTAAGCATCTATTTTAAAGATTTTTAAAATATCACTTTTAATATACACAAATTTTCTCTTCTTCCCCAAGAATAATAGTGTGGCCAACCACGAAGGCTCCTCAGAACCTAATTCCTGAAAAATATCTCGAGACATTTCACCGAAGTCAACAACATCCTTGGGTAATGGAAGGCGTATTCGAGGCACTAATCAGGAGCCCTCTACTTCCGCATCCGTGAAAAGAGCTTTAGTAGAAGATGGTCAGAAAATTTCCACGTCAGGTGTAGTCTCAAAACGTCCAAGATTTGAAGACCCGCCCACTTTTGATGATGCACAACCAGCACCACAACCGTCATCATCCCCATCATCAGAGGAATCAGATGACCTACGCCCCGCTAGTCCACAACTTTCCACATCTCCCGCATCGTTTCAAAACACGACACATATACATCTTCAGAAACAACGACCCACCCTTCGTTTGATGGTGTATCTATTAGTTTATTGCGTAATGTCCGTAATACTCCGGCCCTTATCAGGAATAGGTATGCTGTTAGGGTTGATCCAAAAGCGCGATAACATCTGAAAGATAAAGGTTGAGACATCGGAGTTGACACAGAGTAAAGAAAATGGCATGCATTCAGCGCTATCAAGATTGTGAAGGAATGCAGCTTCACCGTGAGCACATTGTCCGAAACCATGGAAACGCTTTAGTACTAACGTCTGCTTGAAAATTCTTTGGGGTAAGTTTGCCTAGAACGTTGGCAAGGGTAATGTACCACAGTTTTAACGATGAGTGGGATTACACCAATGCTGTTGAAAAAGAGCTTGTTGAGATTGCGGACGTAGGTACTACGTACATAAGTACATAATACCGCCCACATCACAAACATAGCAATCGCCAGTTTCAGAACGGTGTACCGTCGAATTAAGCTGTGGGATATAATGCATTCTCTGGGTTCTGTCCACTGACACTGAGAGTGTGATATTCACAGAGAAGGTTGGAAAATATGTGATTCCTATTGGCGAATTCCTTGGCAAGCTCACTGACGAGATCAAAGGCGAGTATCGGAACATAGCTTACGCGGACTCACTTGTCTCATCAGGGTCATAAACCTAAGGAGTGTGTGTAAAATTCAAGTACATTGTCGAGGAAAAGGGTATCACTTTAAACCATACAATCGCCAGATCGTCAACTTCGCATCTCTTAAAGATTTAGTGAGTTTAGGAGAACCAGAAGTCATCACTGGTGCTGCTGATGATGGGGATGTTGGTGATGCTGCGGGTCTTCATTGAATTGGACAGACACACAAATTTCGCGGCCAAAAGTTTAGTGGCATCAAGGAGCCAAGAGGAACTAAAATATGTCGAACACGTATCAGGCAAGGTACCAGTTCCATAGAGGCTATGACACCGTACCTTTCAGATTCTAGATGATTAAACAAACTATATGTGTGTGTGTGTGTGTGTGTGTGTGTATATATATATATATATATATATATATATATATATATATATATATATATATTGCAAGAAGGATGGGTCAAGGGCGAACCCCTGCAAAAATGTACCTTCCCTTACAAAAGGAGAGGAAAAGCCGAAATCAACGTCGAGAGTTTTTGAGATTCCTGGGCACTCCGAATTTTAAAAAATGGAGGTCTTAGCCAGGGGAAAAGACGGTTTGGGGAAGGTTGTTCCAGAGTTGACCGATTGAGTGGATGAAAGAGGGATACGGTTGGGTTCGGGCGATGCAGTGGGCCTTAGGTAGAGCCAGGTGTTGATTTTCTTGTATTTTTCTTCTTTGCCATTAAGGTCCAGTCAAATCACAGATTTCTCTCTCAATCAGTCTTTCTGGCTGTATACTCAGGTGAAGAAAGTTGTGTTCTTCTCTCATTTCTTTCTAAATAATATATAGTTTTGTTTGAAATAATGTATTTTTTATTTTAAACTCAAGCTCTATTTTAAAGTGTAAATATGTATCTTTGGTAATTTTCGACTTTTAATTTTCTTATATTTTTCTTTAAAACTTTAAGTTTTCCGAATCAATTTATATCGACATAATAAATAGTAAAAGCATATAAGTTGCGTGGACTGTGGAGTTATAGAGTTTTTGTGATATTTGGGTTGTGGTCGTGGTTGCAGGTTTTTGGAAGGCTGTGGGCAAGGTAAGTTGGGACATGGGCACTAGGGCATATCATACTTTTCCGAGTCCGAATTTCACTCTGGCTAATATGTATTTTTATGTAAAATTTAATTCTAAGAGGGGTTTCTTTTCTGCAACTTTTCCCAAAAAATAACATCGCGTTGAAAATTGCGGTTTTCTGTTCTATGTTGAAATATCGAATATCCAATTGAACACAACCTCATATTTTTAACCCTTTGTCGTAATTTGTTGCCATTTAGACACATTAAATTTGCTTAACTCTTACACAGGTTTAATACATACATACATACATAAGAAAAAAATCTACTCCATTTGAATCTTTGTAACCATTTGGACGCAGAAGGCGAAGTTCGACATTCTCTCAATAGATGGCTCTGAGCAATTACGCCAGTTATAATTGTGAAGTAGAAGTGAGTGGACGCCATTTTTTTCGGTAAGGCCGGTCATCTTTCCAAAGTCAAGGCTTACTTGGCCATAGATGGCATGAAAGTCTGGAGGGCCAAGGAGGAAGTAATGGCCTCATCAGTTGAAGCTCTCACGCAGAGATCAGAGGAGAAGATCTCTGGGATATTCTTTGATGGCAAGCAGGATAGGAACACAAAGGTGTTGAAATATGACGAAGTGACAGGGAGATTTCATCCTGGCAAAGTGATCGAGGAGCATTACACTATCACGTGGGAGCCTCAAGGAAAGTACCTCTTCCATTTCACTCCCGAGGAAACCGAGGAAGAAGAAAAGCCTGCTCATAAGATCGCTCAGGGCCTGCATGAGTGGCTTCTGGATCACGGAGCTGACGAGAGCCTTATAATGATTGGAGAAGACTCTACCAACACCAACACGGGGTGGTCTGGAGGCGCCATAGCCCTATTGGAGACGATGCTGGATCGCAGGTACCACTGGATGATCTGTCAGCTCCATGTGAACGAGCTCCCCCTGAGGCACTTAATCATCAAGCTGGACGGCCCTGTAACTCCCCGGTCAGGCTTCAGTGGTCCTATTGGAAAACTTGAGAAAGTGAATGAACTTGAGGTCAACTTCAACTTCAAACCAGTGGAAGGAACTGAGGATATCATAGATCTGCCAGTAGAGATAGTCAAATCTCTCTCCACAGACCGGCACAACTGCTATCTTCTGATCAAAGCCATCAAGTCTGGAAGTCTCAGTCCACAGTTGGCTGGTCTCAAGTGCGGACCTCTGAACCAATCCAGGTGGCTCACTACTGCACAGGCCATCTTGCTGTTGTGGATGATGGAGCACGGACTGAAGGGGGAGGTGTTGAGGAGACTCGAGGTCCTCGTGAAGTTCTGCCTTAACTTCTACTTCAAAATGTACTACGACATCAAAGTGAAGCACCACCTCAAATTTGGTCCTGCACACGTTTTTGCAAGCCTGAGGCTGCTGAGGAACCAGACTACCGAGGTCAGGAACATCATCTCTGCTGCAGTGATAAGAGGAGCTTACCACGCACATCCTGAGAACATCCTGGCTTCATTCCTGTGCAGTGAGGATGAGCATCAGAGAGCTTTTGCTGTAAGCCAGATAGAGAAGATCAGAGAAGAAAGAGACTTTGGTGATACGATAGTGAGGCCCCATAAAAATCCCAAAGTCAATCTGTAAGCCACTTCACCTGAGGATCTCATCAACTGGGAATCAGAGAATATTTACGAGCCTATTTTCACCTGCAAGATGACCTTGACTGAGCTCGAGGATCTCAGGAAAACTCCACTCAAAGTGGACGCTTTCTCTGTTCATACTCAGTCCTACGAGAGAGCTGTACAGGAAGTCTCAACTGCTTCCCAAGCTGTGTACGGTCACGAGAGGAGAGATGGGTGGGTGAGAGCCAGGATAGACCATCGGGAAATGCTCCCAGTGTTCAGATCGAAGCAGAATATACTTAAGAGCTTTTCAGGTTCGAGTGGCTGATGAAGAGGCTGAAGCCATCGTTAATGCTCATAAGAGCTGAAAGTCCTTATAAGATCATAATATAAGATCTTATGAGGCCACGCTTTTCAGGGATCCAGGAAGAACAGGCATATAAACCTACACGTGGAGGTGGCAAGTCTCCCGCTACTCGATCAGAGTAGAGCTGGTGAGCCGCGCCTATTCTTTGAAGAAAAACTTAAAATTCTTAAGTTTTACGTGAAATCTAAACATTTTTTTCAGCACCCAGAGGTGTTGAAACACGCAAGAAAGCAAGGATGAGGTCAGAAAAGCAGCTTTTAGACTAAATCATATGCATAACAGCTGCGCGTTTTGGTTTGGGTGCCCTGAGGCTGCGTTAGGCAGCCTTCAAACCAGAAAATCGCGATTTTGACCATGAAAATGAGATTTTTCGGAAAAGTTCCAAATAATAAACCCATCTTAGAATTAATTTTTACATAGGAATACATATTAGCCACTTTGTTTTTCCAAAATTTCAACCCTGAACACAGAGTATATGCCCTAATGGGCACTGTCTGAGAAGCTAAGGTGCGTTGACGGCAGTGAGGTGTGTTCGGTGACCTCTAAACTTCATAACATATTTGTATTAGTTAATAATTTATATTCGTATATATATATATATTATATATATATATATATACATATATACAGGGTGTCCGAGAATTATCTGTACAAGTTTTGGCTGTTATTAAAAGTCAACCATGAAGTGTAGAAATTCCAGTGTTGTCCCATTTTACAGAAAATCTCATTAAGTTTTTTCTGATACCACGTTTTGACAAGTTGTTTAGAAATGTACGCGGGTGACAGATATTGATGATTTAAAAGCAAGAATCACAGCTGCTATTGAGCGAATTGATGTGGTTATGCTGCAGCGTACATCGCAACATTTGGAGTATCGATTGGATGTTTTGCGAATCACTAATGGTGCACATATCGAATGTTTGTAACAACGTTACCTTAATAAAAGAAACTTTTGAAAATACAGATTCTAAATAATCTTGTTTAAGAATTTTACGTGTGTTATCAAGAATTTTATTAAAAGATGAAATTGTACAGATAATGTTCGGACACACTGGAATTTCTAAAAAACTTGTCAAAACTTGGTATCAGGAAAAACTTAATGAGATTCTCTGTAAAATGAGACAACACTGGTATTTCTACACTTCATGGTTGACTTTTAATAACAGCCAAAAATTGTACAGATAATTCTCGGACACCCTGTATATATATATATATATATATATATATATATATATATATATATATATATATATATATTATATATATATATATATATATATATTGTGTGTGTGTGTGTGTGTGTGTAACTTAATAATTTTTATACTTAACGTAAAAACTTTCATATGGCTGTCTTTCTTTTGGGAATTAAAAAGCTATTAACGGATTTAAAACACTAAGGAATCCTTGGGAGATTAAAGTGATTATAAAGATTAAAAAGTTAATTTTGACTGGTACCCCTCAACTCCTCCCCTTAGTGTCAATGCCACCCATCATCCCTTCTGCCCATCATCCCCTTCCCCTCTTTCGATAAATTTGCGACCATACTACTAGTACTATTGTGAATAAGGGTCGTGCAGTCTAGGGAGGGTAGGATTCATTAAGTTATAAACAGTCTTATGAGTCTTCTTAATCTGTATATAATTTAGCGATAATATATTGTATGTTAAACTATGTTTTTGCATTCTCTTTATGCAAAATAAAAATTGTAAATTTTTACAAAATAGAGAATAACTATCTAAATATCTATCTATTTATCTATTTCTCTGTCTATCCCTTTATCTATCTATTTCTCTGTCTATCTCTTTATCTATCTATTTCTCTGCCTATCTCTTTATCTATCTATTTATCTGTACATGACCTCTTTCACATACTGAATTAAATTATTAAACTGCGATCTGAAGTAGATTCTGCCAAAATGGTTCATTTCATAATAGATGACGGTGTATTTTCAAACCGTTAAGAAGACTATTAAACGCAAATGGGTTGTACAAACATAAAAGGAAACTCTTTGCAAAGCTGACTGCTCATCATAACACTCAAAAAAACAGTAATTACGCAGGATTAAGGTCATTATAAGAAAGTATGAATGGAAATTATTGCAATTATTTCTTTTTCTTCATAAATGATTTTAGAACCTCAGTTGTTATACAAATAATACCCAAATAGCTAATACATATATACATAAGGCATATATCAAAAGCTAACACGCATGCACAGACTTACAGAATGATTATGGAATTGATATCCCGGCAGAAGAGGAAGGGAAGTCATACTGGAAATGATACAATGGAACGAATATGAGAGCTTAATTATGAAGAATTGCACTAATATAACTGTAAAAAACAACCACTTC